>JAJOOS010013438.1:0-25522 GCA_029582725.1 Solanum chiquidenum
CCCCCCCCCCGTGGTTCTAAATTGTGAAATAGATGCGGATTTTAGATGGATTTTGAAAAACATATGTTTAAGATTCTTTCTAAATGTAAGATAATTTTATTGAGAACATTTTTAAGAGTTCTCTATAATGACCCATTTTTGGTCTCGTTCTCTTCTTTCTCTCATCTTCCATTTTAGTCACTTTATTTCTCACCACCATTAAAATAGCAAAATTTATAATAAAAAACATAACAAAGCTTTGCTTATCTCTAATTCCTTTTCAACGTAAAAAATTCACTAGGAAAGAAAAAAAATGAATAATTAGTAGTAAAATAGATGAAAAATATGGGAAGAAGAGAAAAAAATGGAAAGAAATCAAGAAAGGAAGGATTTTGGAGATTAGTTTTAGATTTCCTTAAAAAATATATTATTTGTAATAAAAAATGATGTGGCAATATATTTCTGATATGGATAATGAGGTGTTATCCTCATCAGTGTGATTCGGAGACACACATAATCAGAGGGGTTTAAAATACTGTGTTTTAATAACTTTAATTGTTCAATTGACAAAATCGTGAGTAAAGGGTCTAGGTGACAAATGGAGCTAATTACAAAGGTCTCCCAGGTCATTCCACCGATTTTTACTATTACTTTAACTTTTTACAGTTTTTCAAAATTCAAACACTACTACTACACATATGCAAGTGGTATTCTTGTTTAGTTAGGGATGGCAATGGGATGGGGCGAGTTATAGTATTTGCGGGACAGTGCAGGTTAGAGCTTTTTGGGACGGATCGGAGTGGGGCGGGTATAAAATATTTTTGAAAAAAACATGCGGGGCAGGGTGGGTACGCATGTTGGATTTTTTTCCCTTTTTGTCGTGTGGCTCTTATTGCCTTTACTTGAAACTCAAATCTTCCCAACTAAAATTTATCAATACTCAAGAGTTGAAAGTTGGAATTTTAATACTTCTCAATCACTAGTTGTTGACCAAGAATATCAAACAACAACAACACACTTGATTCCTAGCCATTCTTGATAATTTTCTTCTATCGTTAACTCCAATCTTACATACTCTTTTAGGTAATTGTGAAAATATGAACTATCAACTTAGCTCAAGCTGTTCATAAATGAAGATCTATATTATAGAGAGAAATACAGAAGAGGACATTTGGAAATATAAATTGTATTGATCTGTAAAAAGAAACGTTATGTGTACAATGTATATAAAGGAAACAAATGTTGAACTAGTTTCCTAAGTAACTACTTTACAGCTGGACAATTAACCACAATTCTAACTAACTGTAACAATATTAACAACCCAAAATGTCATGTGCCAATACTCCCCCTCAAGCTGGAGGGTGTAAAATGTTGAACACTCCTAGCTTGTTCATCAAATAGAAATGTTGCACCTTACTTAGCCCTTTAGTCAATAAATCTGCTTCTTGTTTTTCAGTTCTCACAAACATTGTTTTGATCATTCCACTCTTAATTTTATCCCAGATAAAATGACAATCAATCTCTATGTGTTTCGTTCTTTCATGAAATATTGGATTAGATGCAATCTGTAGAGCAGCTTTGCTATCACTCATAACTGTCACAGGTTGTGTTACTTTTACTCCCAGCTCTTGAAACAATCCCAGCAACCATGTAACTTCAGCCACTGCTGAAGCCATACTTCTATAATCTGCTTCTACAGAGCTCCTTGACACTGTCTGCTGTTTCTTGGACTTCCATGACACCAATGAACTCCCAAATTTAACTAAATAACCTGTTATAGATCTTCTCGAATTTTTGCAAGCTGCCCAGTCTGAGTCACACCAACATGTAAGCTCATGACTAGACAATGAACTCATGAGAATACCTTGCCCTGGTGCAAGCTTCAAGTATCTTACTACTCTGATGGCAGCTTCCCAATGAGACAGCTTAGGCTGCTGCATGAATTGACTCAGTGTTTGCACAGTGTAGCTGATGTCTGGTCTTGTTATGGTTAAGTACAACAACTTACCTATTAGTCTTTGATAAACACCAACATCTGCTAGTAATGGATCACCTTTTCTCCCTGTTGACTCATCAAATTCTGTAGTTGTTAGCTTGACATTAGTTTCCAAAGGTGTTGTTGATGGTTTTGCTTCTTATAGTCCCATTTCTGAGATTAATTCCAATACATACTTCCTTTGATTTAGTAATATTCCGGATTTAGATCTTAACACCTCTATCCCCAAGAAATACTTAAGATCTCCTAGGTCTTTGACTTTGAATTGCTTGTGAAGTACATCATTTGCTTCTTTAATCATTTTACTATAACTTCCTGTAATTAGTAGATCATCTACATAGACAAGGATGATGATAATGTATGCATCCTTCTTCTTTGTGAATAATGAGTAATCATGATTGCTTTGAACAAAACCATTGACAACTAGTGCCTCTGTTAGCTTTATATTCCACTGCCTTGAGGCTTGTTTAAGCCCATACAATGATTTCTGTAACCTGCACACTTTCGTCTCCCCCTGCCTTCTTAAACCCTCAGGCATCTCCATGTACACTTCTTCACATAAATCACCTTGGAGAAATGCATTAAAAACATCCATTTGAAACAGATTCCATCCTTTGGAGGCTGCAAGAGCAATAACTAATCTCACTGTGACCATCTTGGCCACAGGAGAAAAAGTCTCATGATAGTCAAGACCTTCTCTCTGACTATACCCTTTGGCAACTAGCCTTGCTTTGAATCTCTCCACTTCTCCATTTGCCTGAAACTTGATCTTATAGACCCACTTAGAACCCACTGTGTTCTTGCCTGTTGGAAGTTCAACAATTATCCAAGTGTTGTTGTCTTCTAGAGCTTTGATTTCCAACTTCATGGATTCAATCCATCTAGCATCCTTAGTTGCTTCTTTAAATGTACGTGGCTCCACAAGGGAAGAGAATTTAGTGAGATAACTTTGATACTTGGCACTAGTATTCTCATAGGACAAATGATTAGATATTGGATATAAGGATTTGGACTTGTGAACATAGTCCTTCATCCATATAGGTTGCTTAGATATCCTTCTTGAAGTTCTCCTATTAATAACAGCATCAGAATTACTCTCAAGTTCTGTAGTAGAATTTTGCTCAACATTAGGACCATCATCACACCTTGCTTGTGTTGCATGATCTAGAGCAGAACCTACTAACTCTTCTGAGGACACCTCAAGTCTGGACTCTGAGGGTGAAGAAGCCACTGTGCAGTCATCTTGATCTGCAGTAATAGGCATTTCTGTACCAAAGTTAGGAGGCAATGTAGATAGTGAAGAAAGAGAATGAAAAGGAAATATTGTTTCCTTAAAGATGACATCCCTACTAACAAATATGGACCCCGAAACTCCGTCAAGAAGAACATAACCTTTCTGAACTTCTGAAAAACCAAGAAGTATAGCAGCCTTTGCTCTTGGTTCAAACTTGTCTCCTTTCTGCAAGTTAGTGGCATAACATAAGCAACCTATCACTCTCAAATGAGTGAGTGAGGGCTTTTTGTGATTGGTAATTCATATGGTGTGCTTGCTCCTATGGCAACATAAGGTAGACTATTCATCAAGTAAACAACAGCTTTAATGCACATTCCCCAATATCTGAGAGGGATCATGGCCAGAAATCTTAAAGCTCTGGCTATATTTAAGATTTCTCTATGTTTTCTTTACACAATACCATTCTGCTGTGGAGTATATGGACAGTTACTTTGATGTTGGATTCCTAAGGATGTCAAAAGGTCATTGCACTTGGAATTAAAAAACTCACTCCCATTATCAGACCTCAATACTTTGACCATCATTCCAAACTGATTTTGGATCATATACAGGAACTGTTTAAGCACAACAATTACCTCATATTTTAATTGCAACAAATAAACCCAAGTAAATCTGGAATAATCATCCACAATAGTGATAAAGTAATATTTCTTATCATAAGTTGGCACCTTATAAGGGCCCCAAAGATCCATGTGTACAGGTTTGAAAGGGAAATCAGCTCTAGAAGTACTAATTGGAAACTGTAATCTAAATTGTTTAGCTAATGGACATATGTGGCAAGTATTGTCAGTTATTGTGCTAGAACACTTATGTAATTCTGGAATCTTCTGCATAACTGTGGATGAAGGATGACCTAACCTCTTGTGCCAAAGATCATAATCTTCATTCTTACTAGACAAGTGTGCAGTCTTTAGTTCATTATTTATCAAACTCTTATTAGTGTCTGCAACAATCAAATATAAGCCACCTTGTTCTCTACCAATCCCCTTCACCTTGCCACTGTAGAGATCCTGAAATACACAAAAATCAGGAAAGAAAGTGACAAGGCAAGATAGCTCTTTAGTTACTTTGGATACTGATAAAAGGTTGTATCTAAATTCAGGGACATATAACACACCCTGCACTGAGTTCTGTCCAAAGAGGCTAGCATTCCCTGTGTGAGTGATCTCAACCTTCTCACCTGTAGGCAAATGCACTTGTTCTTTCTTAGAAACATCTATGTCAATGCTATCTTGTAAGAACTTCTTATTAGCAGTAAAGTGATGTGTAGCTCTAAAATCAACAATCCACTCATCTTTTGAACAATGAGACATAGACATCAAACAAGTAATAATACCTCCCATATTACCATGATGTCCACCTGTTTCCTTGTTCAGCAGCCCTAGAATTTGCCTGCATTGTTCATCAGAGAAAGGACTATAGAATTGTCCTTGTCTTTCAGGATAACCTTTTCCAGTATCTTTGGACGAAGATGAACCATCAACACAATTCATAGTTGGTCCCGATGATTGTTCCCTTCTCCAGCTATCAGAGTTGCCTGCATTCCTTCTCCAGCCCTCTGAGTTTTCATTTCCTCCTCCGTATGGTTTCCTAGGTGGATAGCCAATTAGCTTGTAGAAATTGTCCCTCGTGTGACCTTTCATCTTGTAGTAGTCACATTATCTACCCTTGAAACCTCTACCTCTTCCTGCTTGTAGATTTAGATTACTTGCTTGTAGTGCTAAGGATTCCATTTTTTCAGTTGTTTTAGCAGTTATGTTAGCTGCAGTTACTTGCTGACTCTCATCTTGGATTATCATGGCATATGCCTTCCCTAAAGATGGAGTAACTGACTTCATAAGGATTTGTCTCCTAGCTTGATCATAGGATTCATTCAAGCCACTAAGGAAATGGAGCAATCTCTTTTGACTCAAATGTTCAATGTAATCCTTTGATTTCTCATAGCCACAACTTGGTGATGGAACTAACACATCATATTCACTCCATAGTTCCTTTAATTTCGAGAAATAAGCTAATACAGAACTGGTACCTTGCATCAGTGTAGTGATTTCCCTGTGTAATTGCCAGATCCTCACTCTATTCATCTTGTCAAAGCTTTCCTTCAAATCTTCCCATACTAGATGTGCATCTGAAGCATAGACGATTCCATTTAGAAGATCTGCAGATACTATGTTCATGAGCCACGATAAAACAATAGCATTGCATGTTTCCCATTGATCATGCAATTGAGCATCAACTGAAGCTTTTGTGCAAGTGCCAAGCACAAATCCCAGCTTCCTTTTTCCTAAAGTGCAATTCTCATCGATCTACTCCATAAACCATAGTTTTCAGATCCAGTAAGCTTCACCGGAATGAGGACAGATCCTGGAGTATCTGATTGACCTAAAAATAGAGGATGAGAAGCATCAATTTTCACTCCCGTCATTGAAACTGCAAAAGATCAGTTGAAACGTAATGTGTATGAACGAAGAACAAAATGAATCAGATCTACTGCGCTGATACCATGTGAAAATATGAACTATCAACTTAGCTTAAGCTGTTCATCAATGGAGATCTATATTCTAGAGAGAAATACAGAAGAGGACATTTGGAAATGTAAATTGTATTGATCTGTAAAAAGAAACGTTATGTGTACAATATATATAAAGGAAAAAAATGTTGAACTAGTTTCCTAACTAACTACTTTTACAGCTGGACTATTAACCACAATTCTAACTAACTGTAACAATGTTAACAACCCAAAATGCCATGTGCCAATAGTAATCCTTCAAATTCTTGATTGTCTCTTCTCATTAAGTGGGTATGTAGTTTTTCTCATTATTTGATCCCAATTGTAGTTCTGATTATAAAAAAGTGTTCATTGAATATATTGTTACACTTGGCAGTAGCTAGAGAAAGATTTTACATACCCGTTAATGAAATTATATTGTTATTTTATTAAAATTTACACAATTCATTTTTTTATATGAATGAAAAATAGAATGGGTTGACACCACATAAAACGTTAGAAGCAAAAGGATGTTGGAGTGCGGGGTGGGTTCAAGCCGGATGAAGCGGGGCGGGGTAAAAACAATAAATAATGCTATGCGGGACAGAGCGGGGAAAAGTCTTTGCGGGTGTATGAGGGTTTTCCCCGCACCCGCTCCGCCCCATAGCCATTCCTATGCTTAATCACAAGTGATAACTTGCTTATCGCATGTGGTATTCTTGCTTATCTTCTTGTAGATCGAATATTGTTCTGACAGGAACTATGGTAATTTTATCACTTCCATAATAGGCTTATTGGTTCGCGCATTCTCTCTTTAATATATGGACGATCTCCCCTTCTTCATTGACATTCAAGTGAATCTCTCCTCCTAGAGATTGGAGCTCTCTCAAGTTCAATTTGTGCGCAATTAGATGGACAAAGCGCCAGACTCTTCTCATGCCAATGGAGACAAATGACAAGCTATGTCAAAGGGATAGTCTGGTATTCCATGATCTACACTATATTGACTTGTTACTGATACTCTTTAATATCTCCCTTTGACGAGGCCTAACATTGCAAAGTGTGGTTGTTCATGCAGTTCCCAACAACTAATTATTGGTCTGATATAATAAGGGATTTGGGCAACCTTCAACACACCAAGACATGGTCATTTGTCATCTCTATTTATCTCTGTCCTTACAAACTTTCACAGAAGCCAACTGGGTAGTATTGATGACTGCAACGCCATGGGTGGATTTGTTATTTCCCTTGGCAACAATCACATCTCTTGGGCCTCCAAGAAGCAGTAGTCTGTACGTCAAGGAAGTCGGAATACAAAACTTTGGTAGATGTGGCGCAGAGCAGTAGTTTGTTCTTCCCTAACATCTTTGAGGGACTCTATTCCAACCCGCTAATACATATATCTATAATTTATAAAGTATACACAACTTAAAACCCTTACTAAGAAAAATAAACAATTTTACGATAGAAAAATACTTTACATGATTATTAACACCTAACAAGACAAGACATTATGAATAAAATTAAGATGGTAGAGCCACAACCAACAATAGTTTTGTGAGGTTCCACTCAATTATTGACACTTGGATAAGTGGGTCCATTTGCACTCTTTTACTGTGTCAGCCTCGTTTATTTTCTTTGTATGCAATTGCATGCTTTAATATATGATTTGTTGTCTTTTAGTTTTAATTTTTTTTTTTCAATTACAAAAGAAAATTAGATTTTTATTATTTTTCACATTTTCAATTTTTAGAGAATTGCATTATGGAAAAAAAATAAGAAAATGAAAAAGGCGAAAGTAAAAAAAAAAGAAGGGTTGCATGGATGAGCGGAAACTGGATGGGCGGGGAAGGGTGACTGGTGAGTGGGAGGCAAAATAGTGCAAATGGAGATAAAATAGTGCAAATGTACCCACTTATCCAAGTGTCAAAAATTGAATGAAACCTCATACAAGTATTGTTGGTTGTACCTCGACCATTTTAAAAAATTTCGGTCCTTATGCAAAAAATAGTATTGGGGAATCCATACGGGTGACAAAAGTAATCCACCAAATCACAAGTTAGGGCTCAGTAATGATCTGCTTATTTATTAGCTTAGTCCAATCCAATTGATTCCAAAATTTGGGTTAATATATGATCTCAATTGATCCAATAATTTTTTTGACTATTTATATATATATATATATATATATATATATATATTTAATTTGATAAGTTATTTATAGCTATATTAAAGAAAAATAATAATTTTATGAGAAAATAATATAAATTCTACTAGTTTATGTCTTAATTGTTGTGATAATATGTAATTATATATTTGATTATTTAAATATCTTTATTGAAAAACCCGAGTTTTATTCGTTTAGTTTGGTTTATAAATTGATAAATTCGGCACAAATAGTTTGGTTTGATAGTTGAAAAACCCGAATCATCCCGATCATGTACACCCCTATATGCGTTTTTTTTTTTTTTTTCAAGTAGAAATTCATCGTAAACTATTTCAACAACTGATTTGTTGTTTGATCAAGAAAAAAAGAAAGAAAAAGTAGGAATTCATCGACATATTCATACCATTAAAGACTAAATTTTTAATTTTTGCCTTTCCTATCTTATAATTGACCTTTATAAATATAATTTTTTAATATAAAAATGACAAGGGACCAACGTGCAACACACGTTCCCAGAAACTAGTATATATATATAATGATAATAATAATAATAATAAAATGTGAAGTTAAAAAGGGATTAAATTGATTTAACAGTCAAAAAGTTACCGCACAACATTTTCATTAGAATCATAAAAGGTCTCATTATCAACGTATCCATTGAACTACACAGAGCATAAAAATTATAATTTCTTAAAAGAATACGCTAAAATTTAGGTAGAAATTGGAATAAAAATACGATAGAGTTGGTGGAGAATCCTAGTGAAAGTAACAAATCGAAACCCTAAAACAGTAAGAAAAAAAGAAAACACAAAATGTAGGATCAACATTCAAAGAAGGAAATGGGTATTCATAAAACCCTAACATAGAAAGAAAACAAGAAAACACAAAATAAAGGTTCGTAATTCTAAGAAGGAAATGTATATTTATAGATATGAAAATTTAAGAGAGAAAAATAAATTGATTAATTAATGGACGGACATATTAGAAGACGATGGCGGTGGTGATTGAAAAAGTGACAGATCTTCGTTGGGGAAAGTAGTAACATTTTATGACAACTGATTGAGTTGGGAAACATGGCTCCGATTGAGTTGACAAACATGCTTATATATCATAGTAATTTTCGCATGCTTTCCTCTCTGTATATATATAATCTATATCTATATGTCTATGTGCAATGAATTAACCAAATCCCATTCTTGAAAAGATTATATATATATATATATATATATATATATATATTATTTTATTGCACGTACGTTGCATGAATGTCAAATCATGTAATACACTATTTTTAAAAATAATTTTAATATTATTAAACCAAAATTTAAGTAAATAAATATGAATGAAATAAAAAGTATAAGTTCCTATTAATAATGGATGTAAACTTTCTTATGATTATTAATTTACTATATGCGCATATTGAAATATGTGAAATCAATATGCGGATATATTTATATCTATATATAATATAAAGCTAGATATATCTCCTTTGTTTATTACATTTTTCTTATTTTAAACGTAATTGTGATACGTAAAAATAAAAATAAATTACCCTTAAATCTCTTAAATATACATTCTCATCCCTCCCCTATAATTCATTGCTTAGTTATTGTTGTATTGTTTGAGTTCCTTGTTTTTAATATATTATAATATAAATATAAAATATGAGTAGAAGATATACTACATTGAGTATTTTTAAGTGTGGGTATAACCCTAATTTAACACTCAAGTAAGGGAGTGCTTAAATTCTACTAAACTTTGAACTAACTCAACAACTACAAATGACACTTGAGGTTTTTTTAGAAGAAGAAGAAAAATAGAGAACTCATAAAAATCATACTTTAAATATGAGAGAACCCCTAAATTATAGCCAATAAAGGGTAGTAGAACACGTGTTTATTGTGCCTTATCAGAAAAGTCACAACCCATTGAAAGAGTTACAATTCTTTGAAAAAGTTATAATCCTTCAATGTAAAAAGGTGTTTGCTTTAAGTATAATATAATTTAATGACCTGGTCGGTCATTTTTGGAAAGTTTCGTGAATTTACCATTTTTTCCTCCTGTGATTGACCCCGAGTCTCCTATGATTGAGTTTTGAAATTTGAGTTAAAAGTTGGGAATTTGATAAGTTTTGAGTTTGAAAGACTAAGTCATTAAGAAAGTGATTTTTGACATCTTTTGGAGTTTCAAGTATCGAAATGGAATTCCGTCAATTCCATCCATCCAAAAATGTAAAATCTGATCCGTGAGAGTTATTGGTTTATGATTTTGAGTCTTTTTGAGGATTTGAGGTCCTAAATTGTAAAAATTTAGCCTTTGGATTGACTTTGGTCAATATTTGGGGTTCATATGCTTAACTCGGAATTCCAAGAACTCCGTTGGATTCGAGGAATAATTTTAGGCCTAGGTGAGGTTTTGGTTGATTTTTGAGAGGTCCAGAGCTTGTTTTAGACTTTTTAGGTGTGAGTTAGTTTCTTGTGGTTTTCACGGATGTCGGGTCCAGGAGACCTCGAATTCGTGTTTTGATGGTTCCATTGAGTTTGGAATGTCGAGTATAATTGATTTGCATATTGTAACGACATGGTCCCGTCGTTATAGAAAAGTCAACGGGGAAATTTTTTGGGCCGGAAAACTTTTTTGTAGTAACTTGAAATTTCCCAACCTAGTCCAGATTTGGACGAAATCGAAGTCAGTGAGGTCCAGGGAAATCTGGTAACAAATGGGAGATCTAATTATGGTTTTGATCTTAGCGTGAATGTGTAGTTTCTGAGTGTCATGGAATGAAGGTGTGTTGTGAAATGAGGGTTTGGAACCCAAATTCTGACTCACTATTTTCGTGCTATTCCCGCCAGGGTGGGGCCGTTGTGGCGGGCTGGGGGTCACTATAGCGGGACAGTCGCAATTTAAGTTGAAAATAAACCCCAAAAATGTTTTATTCTGCACTTTTCAACTTTGAGAGCTAGGGGACGACCCTAGGTGTTTCCTTGATAGTTTTTCACAATTCTTGAGGCTAAAGGTAAGGTTTTCACTCCCCGATTCCATTTTTCGATCCGTACAATGTAAATTCATAGGTAATTATCGATGGGGGAGGGTTTTGATCTGGGAATTATGGTGGAAAAAGCCCTAATCTCGGTATGGGGATCAAGGGTTTGACCTACGGTTGATCTTATTGATTATAATCCGGGTAATTAGGTTTTGTTTATTGATCCTCGCGTTATATTGATTGTTTGTAGACCAAGAACAAGCGGAAAAAATTCAGAAAGGGGATGATCAAGTTTCTTAGGGGATTCAAGCTTTGTTTGAGGTAGGTGATGGTTGTGATTTCATGTTGTGTGATATATGTCTTTCTTGTTTCATTATAATGTATGTGTGTATGCTAATGTTGCACTGTTGATTTCACTAATTGTAAATGAGGATAATTGAATAATTGCATGCCATGAATCATGACTTGATTGTATGATTATAAGAATGTACATTGTGATTGTGATTGTGGCTTGTTGAATGGATCGGGTGTTACGTTCCGACACACTAACTTGGATCGATTGCCACGTACCGACATAAACCTTGGAATGGGTGTCACGATCCGATACACTAACTTGGAACGGGTACCACGTACCGGTACACTAATAGTTTGGGTGTGGGTTCCATGAGAGGACCATTGACTTGACATACCTGTATATCTTTTGAATTGTGAAACTGTATGTGGTTCGTAAGTAATAATTGATATTGTATATGTTCGGTGTATGCATGTTTATTATATTGTAATTGCTTATGTATGTTGCACTTAGTGGGATAGCCGCGTAATCCTACCAGTACACTGTAGTTGTGTACTGAAACTGCACGTGCTCTTTCTTTGTTGAGTACAGGGCATCTTCAAGCGGCAACTGACAGACCTCGTTTACAAGATCAGTGATCAATCGAATTCAAGGGTGAGCCAGTTCTTCCGGGTTGCAATGAGTTCTCTTTTCATTTATGTCCACATTTCGGACTAGACTAGTACTTAGGGTTTTCTTATGTTTAATTGGGTTATACCCATTTTCTTAGACTTGTTGAACTTTAGATGTTTTGGTACAATGACTTTCAGGTTCTAGGGAATTACTTCCGCATTTGTTTTGTTAGATCTTTTGGAGTTTATGGGAACTCTATTTTATCTTTAGCATTTAAATCTGCTTCTGTATCTTTAAATGTCTTAGTTTTGGTTGAGTTGTTAGTTTGGGTTGTAGTAATGTTCCTCCCACCAGAGGATTAGTGTGGGTAGCAATCACGATGGTCTGGGTCGTGACAAAGTTGGTATCAAAGCCTAGGTTCGTTGATCTCGATGTACCAAAACTAGTTGAGTAGAGTCTTGCGGAACGGTACAGAGACGTCTATATTTTTCTTCGAGAGGCTATAGGACTTTAGGAAATCTCTATGTTTTCTCTTGTCTCCTTTCATGCTATAACTTGATTCCAATTGGTATCTGGCGATTCAAATTGGTATCTAATCTCATTCACTTTTCTGTCCGTAGATGATTAACACTAGGTTCAACGACGTCAGGCCCGTAGCTCCCATCAATGCGCCAACTGAGAAATCTGCAGCAAGAGATCGTGGTCGAGGCAGGGGTAGAGGAAGAGCAAGGGGTAGAGGCCAAGGAAGGGTAGCACCTACTAGGGATGGAGATTTGGTTGAGAATGCCGCCATAAATGAGATCCCGCCTGCGCACTATGAAGAGATCGAAGAGAATGTAGAGGTTGAGGATGAGGAGAATGTTGGACAAGAGGAAGAGGTGCATGCTGAGACTACATGTATCCCTCCCTTAGATCCAGTGTTAGCTCAACAGATCATGTTGTTCCTGAAAGGATTGGTTGGTCCTGGAGTGCTTCCCTCTGTTCAAGCAACTCAAGCTCCCGCCAATCCCCCTATTGCTATCACTACTCCCAAAATAGGTGGAACTGTAGGTACTGATGCCCTCTTCAGTCCTTTGTTGGGTCCTGTTATGACTGGTAATGATCATGAGATGTTGACTAAGTTCTTGAAATTGAAACCGCCCGCGTTCCATGGTTCTGAGAGTGAGGACACCTATGAGTTCATCCTAGATTGTTATGAGAGGTTCATAAGTTGGGAATTGTTCATCAGCATGGAGTAGAGTTTGTGACTTTTCAACTTCAAGGTGAGGCTAAGCAGTGATGGAGAGCTTATGTGGAATGCAGACCTTCAGTTTTACCCCCACTCACTTGGACCCAGTTTCATGCTCTATTTTTGGAGAAATATATGCCTCGGACCTTGAGGGATCGTAAGAAAGATGAGTTCATGGCTTTGGAGCAAGGTGATATGTCTATGGCTGCTTATGAGGCTAAGTTCAATGCTTTGTCTAGATATGCTACGCAATTGGTGACTACTGAGGAAGAGAGGATCCTCCTATTTGTTAAAGGACTAAATTCTGAGTTACATGTATTGTCTGTTCATATGACCTCTGTAGGAAAAAGCTTCAATGAGGTAACAAATTTTGTGAAGAAAGTGGAAGGGGTGAGGCGAGACGGTCAGACGAAGGCATTGGCTAAGAAAGCCAAGAATTCAGGTAACTTTCAGGGTTCTTACTCCAGGGGTTCAGGATGGTCGACTATTGCAGCCCAACCAATTCAGTCCACTATGCCCGCTTCTGTAGGTAATTTCTTGGGAACTCCACCTCATAATTTGATTCAGGAAGTTGCCTGTCATGATGACAGGGCTCAGTGTTATGACTTTTCGGGAAAGACCGATGCGAATGAGTCTAACACAGTGATCACATGTACTATTCTTGTCTGTGATCGGATGACAAATTTATTATTTGATCCGGGTTCTACTTATTCTTATGTATCCGTGTGATTTGCCTTAGAGTTTGATATGATTTGTGATATATTTGATGCCCCCATCTATGTTTCTACCCCCGTTGGAGAGTTTGTCATAGTAACCCATATGTATCGTGCTTGTCCTATCTTGTTTATGGGTTTTCTGACTTGGGCTGATTTGGTGATTTTAGATATGACTGACTTTGACATAATCTTAGGCATGACTTGGTTGTCCTCCTTTTATGCTGTGCTTAGTTGTAATACTAAGTCTGTGACTCTAGAAATTCTGGGAAGGAAAAAGTTAGAGTAGGAAGGGGTGTACAAGCCTAAGCAAGTTAATATCATATCCTCCATTCGGGCAAGGAAACTGGTAGGGCAGGGTTGTTTGGCTTATTTGGCTCATATTCGGGATGTTGAGGTTGAGTCTCCCTCTATTGAGTTTATTCCTATGGTTAGGGGTGTACAAGTCAAACTGAGCCGACGAACCAAATCAAACTGAAAAAAAATGATTTGTGGTTTGGTTTGGTTGGTTTGGCGGTTGAAAAAAAAATTTGACAACTCTTGGTTTGGTATTAAAAGAAAAAAAGTCAAATCGAACCCAAACCAAACCGACATAATATTTATATAAAATTTTATTTTATTTATAGATATAAAATATTATTTATAATCTACTTTGTTGATATATTTTTAGTTAGTTTATAGTTTTCAATGTTTATATATTTTATTTCAAATTTGGTCTTGTAAAATTTTGTAATATATATATATAATTTTATTTATAGATAAAAAATATTATTATAATCTACTTTGTTAATATATTTTTAATTAGTTTATAGGTTTCAATGTTTATATATTTTATTTCAAATTTGGGCTTGTAAAATTTGTAAATATTTTATTTTGTATTAATATCCAAAGTTACAATTATATTGTAATAGTTTTTCAAATTCGAAGTTAACGATTTACTTTGTAAATATTTTGTTTTGTATTCAGTTTGCCTCTAGCCTTTAATCTTATTAATTTAACATAATGAACGTTGATATTTCAAAAAAAAATATTTTGTACTCATGTGAATTCTACCGTCTTTTTGAAATTTTTTATTCATTTAACATTTTTTAAGTTTAGGTTATCACACAGGTAAGTGAAAATATATTTGATATCTTTTACAAATATCGTATAATTGTAAAAAACTGATAAAACCGAAAAACCAAAAAAACCCGAAAGAAAAGAACCGACTAAAACCGAAACAAGAAAAACCGACTTTATGTGGTTTGATTTGGTTTTTAGATTTAATAAACCGACATAATTGGTTCAGTTTTTTTTAATGAAAAACCAAACCAAACCGACCTATGTACACCCCTACCTATGGTGTCAGAATTTAGAGAAATGTTTCCTACTGATTTGCCTGGTATGCCTCTAGATAGAGATATAGATTTCTACATTGATTTATAACCTGGTACCAGCCCATTTCCATCCCTCCGTATCGTATGACTCCGACAGAATTAAGAGAACTTAAGGCTCAAATCCAAGAACTTCTTGATAAAGGTTTTAACCGTCCTAGTGCTTCACCGTGGGGTGCTCCAATTTTGTTTGTTAAGAAAAAGGATGGTAGTATGAGGATGTGCCCAAGACGACGTTTAGAACCCGCTATGGGCACTACGAGTTTCTAGTTATGTCATTTGGGTTCACTAATGTGCCTGCAACTTTTATGAGCCTTATGAATGGCGTGTTCAAACCATTTCTTGATTCGTTTGTTATGGTCTTTATTGATGACATTTTGGTCTATTCGAAAAGTGAAAAAGAGCATGTCGACCATCTTCGTATTGTTCTGGGTGTTCTTGGGAAACAAAGGTTGTATACAAAATTTTCTAAGTATGAATTTTGGTTGACTTCGGTTGCCTTTTTGGGGCATCTAGTTTTGAAGGAAGGGGTAATGGTAGATACCAAAATATTGAAGCCTCAGCCTAGCTCTATGACTGAAGTAAGGAGTTTTGTGGGGTTCGCTAGCTACTATTGTCGATTTATGAAGAACTTTGCTTCTATTGCCACACATTTGCCAAATTTGACCAAAAAGGAGATACCATTTGAATGGACTAAAAAATGTGAGGAGAGCTTTCAAAAGCTCATGACTCTTTTGACCACAACACCTATTCTAGCACTACCTGTGAAAGATAAAGATTTTTTTGTTTATTGTGATGCTTCACATTCTGGCTTTGGTGCGGTGTTGATGCAGGATAAGAATGTCATAGCTTATGCATCGAGGCAGTTGAAGGTGCATGTGAGGAATTATCCAACACATTATCTAGAGTTGGCAGCGGTAGTGTTTGCTCTTAAGATCTGGCGGCATTATCTTTATGGTGTTAAGTGTGAGGTATTTATTGATCATCGTAGCTAGCAACATGTTTTCACTAAAACGAATCTGAATTTGAGACAACGAAGGTGTATGGAGCTACTCAAGGACTATGATGTGACCATCCAATATCATCCGGGTAAGGCTAATGTAACGGCATACGCACTAAGTTGAAAGACGGTGAGTATGGGTAGTTTAGCTTGGTTGACTTTATCCAAGCGACCCTTGGCTAAGGAAATTCGAACATTGGAATCTAAGTTCATGCAGTTGGACATATTAGAGAAAGGTGGGGTGTTAGCTAGCATTGAAGTAATGGCCACATTCATTGAGGATATCAAGGCTAAATAGTTTGAGGATGAAAATTTGAATGAGCTTAGCAGGAAAACTGTGATTGGTAAAGCACAAAAGACCACTCTAGATGTGGAAGATGTGCTCAGTTTTAAAGGAAGGATTTGTGTTCCTAGAGTGGGCAACTTGATTCAGAAATTCTTGGTAGAATCCCATGGTTTGCAGTATTCTATTCATCCGGGTGTGACCAAGATGTACCGAGACTTGAAGCGTCTTTATTGGTGGCCTGACATGAAGAAAGATATAGCGGAATTTGTGGCTAAGTTGCAAAATTGCCAACAAGTAAAATATGAGCATCAAAGGCCTGCAGGTTTGCTTCAGAGAATGCCAATTCCAGAATGGAATTGGGAAAAAATAGCTATGGATTTTGTGGTTGGTCTTCCCAAGACTTGGGAAAGTTTGATTCTATCTGGGTAGTGGTTGACAGATTGACTAAGTCAACCCATTTTATTTCGGTAAGAATAGATTATAACGCTCAACAATTGGCTAAGGTTTATGTGAAAGAGATAGTGAGGTTGCACGGGGTGCCCCTCTCTATCATCTCAGACTGTGGTACACAATTTACCTCCAAGTTAAGGAGGAAGTTACATGATGAATTGGGAATACAACTCACTTTTAGTACAACTTTCCATTCACAGATGGACGGATAGTCAGAGAAGACTATTCAAGTGTTAGAAGACATGTTGAGGGCATGTGTGATTGACTTTGGGGAACATTGGGATAAGTTCCTACCTTTGTGTGAGTTCTCCTATAAAAATAGTTATCACTCCAGCATAAATATAGCACCGTTTGAGGAACTCTATGGGAGGGGATGTAGATAACCCATAGGATGGTTTAAGGCTGTAGATCTGAAACCTTTGGGGGTCGATTTAGTGAAGGATGCCCATGATAAAGTGAGGAGAATCCAAGCTAAGCTTTTAGCGGCCTAGAGTAAACAGAAAAAGTATGCAGACCATAAAGTAAGAGATATGACATTTCAGACTGGTGAAAAAGTGCTTCTTAAAGTATCACCCATGAAAGGGGTGATGAGATTTGGCAAGAAGGGCAAGCTTAGTACTCATTACATTGGTCCCTTTGAGGTTCTTGATTATGTAGGGCCAATGACTTATAGATTGGCTTTACCTCCCAACCTATCGGGGGTTCATCTAGTATTTCATGTGTCCATGCTGAAGAGATATTGTGGTGATGGGGATTACATCATAAAATGGGACTCAGATGTGTTAGATAAAGACCTTCAGTATGAGGATAAATTGATTGTAATTCTTGATCGTGATGTCCAGAAGCTGAGGACCAAGGAGATTAAGTTCGTGAAAGTTCAATGGAAGCCTCGTCCAGTTGAAGAAGCTACTTGGGAAACCAAGAATGACATGCGAGACAAGTATCCAAGTTGTTCGCCGATTCAGGTACTACTCTACTCTAACTATAGCCCATTTTTCCTAGTTGGTCACTTTAGGACGAGTGATGGATAAATTAGTTTCTATTGTAACGACATGTTCCCATCGTTATAGAAAATTCAACGGGGAAATGTTTTGGGCAGGAAAACTTTTTTCGTAGTAACTTGAAATTTCCCAACCTAGTCTAAATTTGGATGAAATCAGAGTCAGTGAAGTCTATGGAAATCTATTAACAAATAGAAGATCTAATTATGGTTTTGATCACATGAGTAGATAGCTAAGACGTTAAGGAACCCATACAACTTTACAAAATTGAATTCGAACGAGTAGAACTCCCAAAACTGATCTTAGCGTGAACGGGTAATTTCTGAGTGTCATGGAATGAAGGTGTGTTGTGAAATGGGGGTTTGGAACCCAAATTCTGACTCACTGTTGCCATGCAAGCCGCTAGGGCGGAATTATTCCAGCCAGGGCGGGGCTGCTGTGGCGAGTTGTACAAGGAATATACAACAAGTGGTTACTGTAAAATATGGGAGGCCATACTCATCAGGTAGTACAAAGGTCGATAGTTAAGAGGATACAAGGAATCACTCCGAGTTTGTCTAAATTTTAAAATTGTTTCATGCCATATCTGAACGAACTATGTGAACCTGATTCTCATCTCGGTGAGAATCGTAGGCAACCCTTCTTGGGTTCAGTATCCATTTTTTCAAATTTCAAAAATAAAAATAAAATAGTTTGAGCATATTTTCAGAGACATATCTGAACGAATTACGCAAACCTGATTCTCATCTCGATGAGATACGTAGGCAGCCCTTCTCGGGTTCGTTATTCATTATTTTAAATTTTAAAAAAATCAATTCTAATAGTTTGTGCATATTTTCAAAAACATATCTGCATTAACTACACACAACTGATTCTCATCTCGATGAGATACGTAGGCAGCCCTTCTTGGGTTCAGTATTCATTCTTTAAAAAAAAAAACAAAAAAAAACAGTTTGTACATATTAAAAGAGTCATGTCTTTAGCTCAAATGGGACCAATGTAGTTAGGAGCATGTAAAAATATTCGATATGATGAAGAGGACTGACTTTGTGGTAAACCATAGATTCTTTTGGTACCTTTCATTTATACTTTTTGTGATGTTTGAAAATTCTCTTGCATGCATTCAAGACAAGAATAAAACCAAGCTCATGATTTCATGGGCATTGTGTGGTGAGCTTTTAGATCAAAATTCAATTGCATCGCACTGTTGATCTAGAACTTGGCTGGAATGTTTATTGAGGCGAAATCCTGAGCTATGTTTGGTTTCGGAAAGGATTGTAGGCCTTCTTTGACCCAATTGTGCCTTTCAAAACCTACCAAATGACATTAATCCCTAGTTTTCCCCACTTTGAGCCTGAAGCCTTTCTTTGGATAACCACATCTTGGCCACTATCCCTCTCTTGGCTCAACCTTCTTGAGCGCACCAAAGATGTGCAAATTACTAGAGAAGATCCAAGTTTGAAGTTGCAAAAGACAAAGATATGAAGTCTCCCAAAGTAAAGAAAGCAAAAAAATATATAAAAAAAAAGGTTGAAGGAAATAAAGAAAAAAAAGAAGACAAACACACCCCTACAAGGTCAATGAAAGATGAGAAGGGAAAAGCTCCAACAAAAGAGGAGAAAACTTCAAAACAAAGGGGTGAAAAAGGAAAAGCTCCAACAAATAAGAATTCAAAAGAAGTCGAAAAAAAATAGGGGACAATAAAGAGGATCAGACGACAAAGGTGTATCAATCATCAAAAGCACAAATTCACTGTGATGCTCAAGAAGGAATTAAGTTACTCTTATCCCAAATATATATCCTATCCGTCCCTAGCCTACATAACAAGCCAATGACAAGCCCTACATGATCTTATTCCAAATGTTCTCACATTAGTGGAGATTTACATAAGGGCCAAGTATATGTTATCATAGTTGCATGCATTGAAAATTCTTGTGAGTGTGAGTGAACCTCAAAAAATGTCCTAAAATAAAACGCTTCAAATATGTGTGAAATAAAACTTTTCTTTTTGTGAGGGCACTTGAAACATGAGGATTGGTACAATTCAAAATCTTTGTTTGAAGAAAGATGAATAAATCTTGTTGATACTTAAGTATGTTTGAGGTACCACTTGAAGTTGTGGGAGTTACCTTGAATTCAATAAAAATAAAGAAAAAAGATTTACATGCGATCCTAACTCCTGGTACCATTTGTAGTCAAGATTTGACTGTCTCTTTATATTATTTATATTTCAAAAAAAAAAGGGGGAAACCACCCACTGTTTAATATTTTCCAAAACAGTTTTTTAAAAATTCTTTCTTAAAAAAAAAAAGATTTTACCTTTCCTTTTTGGGTTGTTCATTGTAAAAAGTGTCATTAGATTAATCCTGTCAGTGTGAGACGCCTATTTTACTTCATTGGGTTGTCCATCCCAAAAATGTGATATATCTTGTCTTTAAACTTTGAATATCGCGGGGAATATTATTTTCCTATTTCATCATGTTCATATTGTGCATTTTCTACTGAGATCTTGTCTTAGATTCTTTGCGGTATTCATCATCTACAGGATTGGAATTATATTTGACCTGATTCCTGGCTCAACAGGATATGTAGGCGCCACGATGGCTCGGTCATATACCCAGTGTGATTTTCTTTTCTCCTTGTAATAAAAACTGGGACAGAATTTTTGAGAATATCTCAAAAATTCACAAAATAGGTGTTATCTCCAGCAAGTCAAGATTGGAGATCATTTTGAGATTTGTTAAAAAGTTCTAACTGGGACATAATTTTTGAGGAAGACCTCAAAAATTCCAACAAGTACTGTTTAAAGCTTGATAGTCAACTTCAAATGATCCATCATCGCTTGAAGTTCAAAGTCAACTTGCAAATCTCCAGCATTGTCATGGCGAGCCACCGGCGCCTCGTACAAATCCCCAATAAAACATGAGTTACAATGAACAAAAAGTGTTCAAGAGCAAAATGATGATTGCTCACTTGTGTCAAAGTGATCAGGCATTTTGTACATATTCTCTTTTGAATCCTGCCTTAAAGTTTCTTGATCATGTTGCTAGTTAAAGCAAGATTGTGTCTACTAACCTTTTTTTTCCGAATACAGGGATAGATAAAAGCATCAAGATGATGACATTTTCAAGACACACGAGTCATCCACCTCGTTACAGTTGGACAATCATCGAGCCATCCACCTCGTTACAGTTGGACAATCATCGAGCCATCCACCTCGTTACAGTGGACAATCATCGATCCATCCACCTCGTTACAGTTGGACAATCATCGAGCCATCCATCTTGTTACAAATGGACAATCATCGAGCCATTCACCTCGTTACAGTGGACAATCATTTGCATTTTTCATTGCATTTTCATTCGCCAAGAAGGACATTGCATTTAAGTCGTATCTATTCGGAGGTGAAGGATGCACACCTTATCTATTCAACGTTCAAGTTTGTGGAAACTTGCGTTGAAAGATATTTGCATTTAAGTCGCATTTATTTGGAGGTGAAGGATATGCACCTTATCTATTCAATGTTCAACTCGGTGGAAACTTGTGTTGAAATATATTTGCATTTAAGTCGCATCTATTCGGAGGTGAAGGATGTGCACCTTAGCTTTTCAACGTTGAAGTCGGTGGAAACTTGCGTTGAAAGATATTTGCATTTAAGTTGCATCTATTCAAAGGTAAAGGATGTACACCCTATCTATTCAACGTTCAAGTCGGTGGAAACTTGCGTTGAAAGATATTTGCATTTAAGTCACATTTATTTGGAGGTGAAGGATGCACACCTTATCTTTTCAATGTTCAAGTTGGTGGAAACTTGCGTTGAAAGATATTTGCATTTAAGTCGCATCTATTCAGAGGTGAAGGATGCACACCTTATATTTTCAACGTTCGAGTCGGTGGAAAGTTGCGTTGAAAGATATTTGCATTTAAGTCACATCTATTCGGAGGTGAAGGATGTGCACCCTTTCTATTCAATGTTCAAATCGATGGAAACTTGCGTTGAAAGATATTTGCATTTAAGTCGCATCTATTCGGAGGTGAAGGATGCGCACCATATCTATTCAACGTTCAAGTTGGTGGAAACTTGCGTTGAAAGATATTTGCATTTAAGTTGCATCTATTCGGAAGTGAAGGATGTGCACCATATCTATTCAACGTTCAAGTCGGTGGAAACTTGCGTTGAAAGATATTTACATTTAAGTCACATCTATTCAGAGGTGAATGATGTGCACCCTATCTATCAACGTTCAAGTAGAAGGAAACTTGCATTGAAAGATATTTGCATTCAAGTCGCATCTATTCGGAGGTGAAGGATGTGCACCCTATCTATTCCACGTTCAAGTCGGAGGAGACTTGCGTTGAAAGAAATTTTATTCGTCCTATCGATGGACATGAATTTAGTGGATCATCTTTTTTCATTCGTCCTACCGATGGACATACATTCATATTCTACCGAGGGATCATTTTCATTCATCCTAACGATCGACATACATTGATATCCTACCGATGGATCATCTTTTTCATTCGTCCTACCGATGGACATACATTCAAAATCCTACTGATGGATCATCATCTTCATTCGTCCAACCGATGGACATGCATTTTTATCCTACCAATAAATCATCTTCATTTGTCGTATCGTAAGAGATGCTACATTTTTTCCTATAATTTTGTCTCTACTAATGAGTTTCATCTTTGTTTTTTTGAGAACATCCAAGATGATGCATTCTCAGTTGAGCCTCAGATGCGGGCTACTTCAACAAGGATGCAACACAGCGTGGAACCTTTTGGAGTCAAGTTCGGGATCGACTTCGACCACATTCCAACCACACTTTTATATAAAGGTCATGTGTTCGGCCAAAATCGGGTTTGTTAATTTTCGTTGTCTACAATTTCTTTCATCAATCATATCCAACAAAAGGGACAACTGTTGACACCCAATTTTGGCCTAACATTTTCAAAATTCGTAACTTTTAGGTTTTATTTATTTAATTATTCAAAATACATTTTATATAATTTTAAATAAGTTTATCGATAACTATCCTTATTTGACAAAATTTAGGATTTTTTATCAGATAATTTTAATTACATAATTTTTTTGTCACAACCAGTTGAATACATTCAAATATTTGTTTATTTTGATTAAATCGTTATTTTTGTTACATTGCATTTTTTACATGTCATTAGTTTCGTTTATTACATTTTTTAATATTCATTTTATTCGTTACAGTTGTTAATATTCATTTTGATAATTTACACAGTCTAAAAATTCATTCAAATATGGATAATATTTTGATACATAGATATTTTATTAGCTAGAGATTTCAGCCCATGATTTTAAGATAGTGGTATTGTACTATAAGTAGTTTTTGATTTTTCTATATAAGGTATTTCTTAGTCATTAAGTTAGATGGTGGTGAATTTATTTTTTATAAGAGGGTTGCAAATTTTCAGATTTTTCAAAAGGAGGGGTTTCACTATTCATTAATTTTATGGTCACCACCACCCTGGATTCTGGCCAAGCTCCGGTAACCCAAAACCCCCGTTCATTTTCTCTTTTTTTTGGCGAGACACCACCAGATTCAACTCCAAACCAGACCCCTAAGCCACCAGTGAAACAATCATCCATTCCCCTGTTCTCAGCAACACAAAACAACCAGCAGCTCCAAGCCAAAAAACCCTTTTTATTTTTATGTTTCTCCAGCGAACTCAGACGCCGGAATGCCTCCAAACGGCCTCCAAATCCATTCGAACAGCCACCCAAAACCTTTTTCCCTTTCTCCTTTTCGCTGCTACAACAAAACAACAATAAAACCCTTCCCTAACTCCGACCGAAACAACAACCAAACGACCCCAAACTCCAACCCCACTGTCCAACGTCTTTCCTGCAACTTTTTAACGCCAGAGAACCCATCTCCGACGAACAAACATCGAACAAGAACCCAGTCACGAATCAGTCCCCTTCCCCTTTCCCTTTTTCAAATTTTTATTTATATTTACAGGTAGCTCAGTCCAATCTCAGGTGAAATCAACGAATGAAAAGCTCCATGTTCCGGTGTGGCTTCAAGTTTCGGTGAGCTCCAAGCTCTGCGAAAACCACCAGCAATGCCGCGACCATCGAAATAACAAGCATGAGCTCTCGAAGTTTGGCTAAATCCACAAAAACTCTGACGAATCTTTCACTTCTAGATCTGACTGGAAAAGCTTCCCTTCGATATCGTCCTTTTCCTATTATATTTTGTGGTCATATATTTTGTGTTGTTTGGTATTATTGTTGATGAATATTCTCACTGTTGCATTATTTGGCTCTTTTAATTATTGTATTCTTGTATTATTTTTTATCAATTGTTTTGGTTCTTTATTTTTTCTTGCTATTTTCAATAATTTAGTTATCTTTGGTTTTGCAAGTTTGTGTTCATTTCATATTGTTCCTCTGTTTTCATATTAATTATTTATTAAAAATTATCAAGTAGATATTGCAAGACTACTGTTGCACTAGATTGCAGTAGTATTGTTACTTTTGATTATTATTTTGTTAGAAGTAGTTTTGTTCTACATTAGGATTAATGGTCTATTATATTTTTATTTGTTGTTCTCGTTTGTAGTGTGGTAGCTAGATATGTTACGCTAAGTTGAGTTTAATTTTGTTTATAGCATTGTGGTACTTTATGTTAATCTCATCTACTTTAATTATATTTTATTTTAGTTTGTTTTTATAATTATTTTGATATATTAAATTATTGGGACAGTCTTAAATCATATTGGTTTGTTTTGATAGTAATTAGGATATTGTTCTATTTTCGATTGCTTTGATTATTATTTTATGGTTGTTCATTGTCTTTTTCATTTCATTTCTTGTTTAAAAAACAAGTTAAAGTGGCCAATGAAAAAATCTCTCCATCGGTTTTCGAGGCCTCCCCATTTTAAAAGATGGAAATTTAGTTTATTTTTATATTCGTTAGAAGTTAAAATTGGCCGATGAAGAAATTACCGTCGATTTCCAAGGCCTTCCATGTTAATAAGTGATATGATTAAATTACACCTCCCTAAAGAAGCATAAACGATCGTTATCAAGTAAATAACCCAACTTGTAGGTTGGGGTCGATCCTACGAGGAAAATGGTTTAAGCTTAACTTTAACCAACAATTATATTCGTTTAGTCAAATTACTTCCAGAAACAAGTAATTAAAGGGGGGAATTTGTGAAACAAATTGTAAGAATTGAGTAAGTAATCAGTAAACAAAAGTCAATTTTTGGTTGTTATCAAGATGAGAGAATTAACTAGGGTATATGTGTTCCCCACAAGCTCATAATGCTGTAATCCTAGTAATAGCAATACTTTCCTAGTGTATTACATGCAAGGTGTAAGTTAGGTATCTCTAAATCCTTGGTCCGACATCTAGAAAATTTCACCCCGCACCTTGGTCCGACTACGTGTGTATAATTACTAACCCTTACATTTACCTCATATTAGACGTCACATCGATGTTTGGCTTAGTTATTATTTTGCACCAATCGACACTAGACTATTAGATAGTATCACACTAAATCTATGTTGATAATTTTTTTCTTATTAACTACCTCCTTGGTCCGGCAAGTAGCAACAAGGCGAGTTTTAACGTTTGCAACTGCTAAAAAGACTTCTAAACGAAAGAATTATCAA
>JAJOOS010013439.1:0-11054 GCA_029582725.1 Solanum chiquidenum
GTGAAAAAAATGAAATTTTGAAGTTGAAAATATTTTTTAAAAACAAACTTAAATTTTTTTTGGGGGGGTGGGGGGCTGGTAGGGGTGGGTGGAGGGGGTCGAGGGTAGGGGTGAAAAAATAAAATTTTGAAGTTGAAAATATTTTTTAAAAACAAACTTATTTTTTTTTTTGGGGTGGTGGTAGGGGTGGGTGTGGGGATGGGTGGTGGGGGGTCCAGGGTAGGGGTGAAAAAAAATGAATTTTTGAAGTTGAAAATATTTTTTAAAAACAAACTTAATTTTTTTGGGGTGGGGGTGGAGGGCTGGTAGGTGAGTGGTGCAGGGTCAAGTGTAGGGGTGAAAAAATAAAATTTTGAAGTTGAAAATAATTTTTAAAAACAAACTTGATTTTTTTTTTGGGTGGGTGGGTGGTGGAGGGTGGGTGGTCGAGGATCGGGATGAAAAATAAAAAAATTGAAGTTGAAAATATTTTTTTAAAACAAAAAAAATTGTAATTTGAAGTTGGAATAGAGTTTTGGAAAATGTTTTCCTTGTGTTTTGAAGGGAAGTCATTTTCCTTAAATTTGAGGAAAATGAGTTGATTTGGAAAACATTTTCCAAAACATTTAACCCAACCAAACATGAAAAAATTGGAAAACATTTTCCTTCATACCAAACACATCCAGAGAGATTGTATTTTTCTTATTTAGTTACGATAGTTTTGATTTGAATATTAGATTTTTGAATTAAAACTGTAATTTTGAATTGAATGCTCTATTTCTTAATTGAATATTTTAGTTTTGAATTGTTATCGTATTCTTTGATTGAATATTGTATAGTTTTAATTTTTTTATAATAGCATTTCATTATAACGATTTAATTTTTTTATGGTCATAGTTATAGAGGAAAGTCAACTGGTATTTGCCTTTTTTTACATTAACACACTTGCTATTTTTTTAATGGTTAAATTGGTTAACAAATACATTCCTTCTATTTGGTCACAAAATCATTAAACTAGTTTTCGCGTATATTTGTTTAAAACTCTAAACGTCAAATATCAGTATATATATATATAGCATCACTTCACTATACCAACCACAATTTTTTTAGACAAACGCTTCTATTATACTGAAGTTTGACTATAGTTTCAAAGTGAATACTATATTTATAAATTGAATTATGTAATTTTAAATATCGAAGTTGACTTTTAAGGAAAATTATAGTCTTTTGTTGGGTAGTACTAACAATTCCCTCGGTCCTTAATTACTTGTTCATTTTTAAATTGACACATCTATTAAAAAATCAATAATTGACATAGTGAATTTACCATTTTACCCTTATTAATTATGAAGTAGATGAATTAAAAACTTAATATTTTCAAGAAGTTCTACCTTTTTCAAAGTAATTAATTGAGGTATAATGGGTAAATTTTTTTGTCCTTTTTTGATTTGTCAAAATGGTCAGGTAATTAGGGATAACTAAAAAAAGAAATGTGGACAAGTAATTAGGGACAGAAGGAGTACTAACTATGCTAGATTATGAAAATCTATATATCTTTTGACCATGCATTTATTGTTTTCCCAGAAATAAATAGTATCAACTTATAATAAATAAGCCTAGTAGTTGAGAAGAAGAAAAATCCTAGTATTAAAATTGAAAGCACAAATCCTAGCAATAAAATCAAAAGCTTCAACGATGAAAAATCACCAACAAAAAGAACAAATCAACACTTCCCAATCCAATTATCAAAGGTACCATCCACTTTTCTTTCTTCTACGTGTTTTGATTTCTTAACGATGGTGATCTTTGAGTCAATTTTATATAATTTTTAATGCAGAACAAAGAATTGTGAAGCCATCAAAAAACACAAACTCGATGAATATTGTTGATCTAGATCAGGTAAGTTTACGATGTACCAATTGGGTTCATTGATTGAATTTAGATTCAATTTTTTTTAAAAGAGGATATTTCTTTATTTATATATAATAATATGCGTCCGTACAAACTAAGGGGTTACAAATTCTACTTTGTGTGTTTTGTGCTATGACCAAAAGGTGTCTTTGTGTTGTTCAATTTACTTTATTTGTTAAAAATGTTTTAGACCTAGGGGTGTGTTTGGTAGTAAGAATTTAGAAGACGTTTTTTCCTAAAAAAAATGTTTTATTTACATATTTTCTAGAATTTGATAAGTAAGCAAATGATATTTAATTATCTCAAGAAAATATATAGCAAAACATTACGAGGATAGGAAAGGGAGGGGAGTGGGGTGGTCAAACGGTGGGGGTAGGGAGCATTTGATGGACGAGAATTAAAAAATAAACTTGGAATGAAACTTGTTCCTTGCTTTCATTAGGAAAATAGTTTTACTCATTTAAAATAAAATAAATTTAGAGAATATTTTTTTAACCAACCAATGATGGAGTTGAAAAATATATTTTAAAAGCGAGTTTCTTAAAAATGACTTCTCTTGTAGAGGTAGAAAAATCAAGATCTATGAGTGTCATTCAATTTCTCTTCATCCTCAAACACACCCAATCCCACCCCAACCCCCTATAACTTCCGCCTCCACAGACCCTCATATCACAAATGCAGATTCAGAATTTTAAAAGAATGTGCGCATTATCACTAAAGGGTGAATTTAAAATATAAATTTGATTGATTTCATTTTTAGGTTTTGATCATTGAACTTGTTAAATTTTTAAAATTATACATTCAAAATTAATTGTTATCTTCTAAAATGGTTTTTTTTTTTACATATGTAGCTACAATCTATGTTGAAGGTGTTGGAATCGATTTAACTCATTGATTATATGTAATACAATTCTCGATAACTGGTTTCAATGTACATTTGATTTAATCATATAACATTCTATTGTGATTAAAGAAAAATAGGAATTTCTATGTGACATACTTGAAAATTTTGAAAAATTAAATCAAATAAAGGAAAAAAAAGAAAAAAGGAATTTAATTAAAATGCAAGATGTTCTACCAATAGCAATTTGGAGAAGTGTTCCCTAGTTTTATAAAGAAAAAATCAATATTTGAATTTCTATGTGACATACTTGAAAATTTTGAAAAATTAAATCAAATAAAGAAAAAAAAAGAAAAAAAGGAACTTAATTAAAATGCAAAATGTTTTACCAATAGCAATTTAGAGAAGTGTTCCCTAGTTTTATAAAGAAAAAAATCAATATTTGAATTTCTCATTTGGTTTAAATTTTCTTACTCCATTTGTTTGTTAATAGTAGACAAAAGAAATAAAAGAAAATTGGGTTTATCATTTCTAAACTCTTGGTTGAAATTGTATAATAGTTGAACACTTCAGAAATCAAATGTCTAATAGTACTTTTTGTCCTATCTAGGCCGTGGAAGTTCACTTTGTAAAGGACATCTTTACAGGTTATCTGTGCGTTCTCTTGATCGATTCAAATGTGTTTCAAAATTCTGGAAACACAAAATTGTGAAAAACATTAATCGATGAACCACAGTTTAAAAGGAAGCATCTCATGAATTATGCCAAGAATGACCAAAGTTCCCAAAAGATTCTCTTTTATCAATTGCGCCCCGAGAAATATATCGTTTACATTTATTGTGGTCCTTTATCATCGGTTCAACAGGTTGAGAATGTACGGAAATTAGGTTGTCCTTTAAATTTTGAACCACGATATTGTAAAGTCTATTGTGGTTGCGATGGGTTATTTATCTTGAGAGTTTATGGAAATATCGTTGAACGCCACATTCTTTTGTTATGGAATCCCTCAACGGGAGAATCAAGTGTACTTCCCACTCCAAAATTTCCTGTGAAGGAATTTTCTTGTTTGGGAATGAGCTTTGACTCTACTATTGGCAATTATAAAATACTTAAAATTGACGAGAACGAAAATAATGGTTGCAAAGTACCAGGTCATGAAATTCTCACGCTAAAAAATGGTTTATGGAGAAAAATTGATGCTCATCCTCATGTGATTCACAATATGGTGTCTGGTATGCATTTTTTGGCATTTATACATGGAGCGTTTCATTGGGTTGGTATTTCAAGAAATTATATTGTGGTTTCATTTAATATCTCTCATGAAGTATATGGAGAGATACCCTTGCCAGAGCAAATATGCTTGATGAACAGTGTTAATATTGGCATTTCGGTATTGGAAGGAATGCTTTGCTCCTATTCTAATGTGTATCATCAAGGAAACCCCACTTTTAAGTTATGGGTGATGAAAGACTATGATCTCAATGAATCTTGGAGTTCAGTATTTACTATGGTATATCCCAATATTCGTATACCTGTACCGAAATATAGGTTTGCAACTGATGACGTGTTATTCTGATGCTTACATTTACGATGTGGAGACAATGCATTCAGGACACAGAGAGGGTCCTTTACATTATTGGCTCGAGGTATCGCTCAGAAAGAATTCACTTTTATAGAAAGCTTGATCTCTCCAAGATTACTTAGTTAGAATTTGCTTTTGTATGATGTACTTTATCATTCATCTTGTTAGAACCTCTTTTTATTAGTTTATTTATCCGCAAACTATTTTGTTTCAAGTTATGAATTATGTTTAAGTTATATAAATACAGTCTCCTTTTTAAAAACATTTGTGGCTTTTTATAAAAAAGTACTATCTCTTTTGATTGGATACCATAACCAATATAAGGAATATAATGAAGAGGAGTTCACTATTTGGCTGTGAGCTTTGTGAAACTAAATTTATATTTTCAATGTTCAAATGGTTTTCAGCCAGCAAACAATTCTGAGAGACTTTTTTCTAGGTTTTTAAAAATGTAATGATAGTGCATCAAATGAAATTTACTGCTAATTAAATACTAATAACTTTTTTGAACAAAAAAGTTAACTAGTAAGCAATATATTATACTTATTCTAAAAAATTTAGTGGAAATCCCTCAGACAAAAGTTGAATTGCTAAAGAGATTTGTGCTCTTATCAATTCCAAACAAGATCACTACAAACTAAGATTTGTTTGACGTGTACCAAAGATAACCTTTGTCTAGCCACTAAGCTTTTATTGACCTCTGCAAAATTACTTATGTACTAGTTAATTTACCTACTATTTGTGAGATCGTTAAAAATAATAGTATCTTTTTTTTATGTGATCCTTTTATAAATTTATTGTTTTCTTATGTATGATCAACACATTTTCTATTTATCAAAAGCCGTGTTACAAACTCTTATTCTTATAATTTTGTATATTGCTTGTTAGTATATCTTTTGGTTAAAAATAAAACTTATTACTAATTAATGATCACTAAATTTAATTTGATGTAGTATTGTTAGATTTAAAAGTATATATCATAACTTATATAAATGTACAATTGTATAGAAGAACAATCTCACATAATATTCTTTTCGAAAAAGTGAGAAATTATATAATTCAATCAATACAAATCAATTAATAAAATGACCAGGTTATAATTAAAATGAGAGTCAAAATAACATAACCTATCAATATCAATATTATAGTCTACAAGATATGAAATTGAGTTGCTAACCTATTAATGTCTATAGTGAGGAGAAACCACTTTAAGGTATTTAATCGTTGATCAGGAAACGTTGAAATAAGAATTTTAATAATTTATTTACCTATTTTATAATAATGATTTCCTTACTAAGATTATATTTTTGGTAGATTTTTAATATTGACAGATTTGGTATAATTTTGACTTCTGGTCAAATCTAATGCAATTCAATGAACATGAATATGGGATGCCTCACAAAATCTATGTGTTTAGCTCTTAGGAAAATAGGTTTCTCGGAGAATTGGATCCACATTATTTACAACTATTTGTCAAACAACTGGTACTCTGTTATTATAAATGGAGGGAGATATAGTTTCTTCAAGTCCTCTAGAGGACTAAGACAAGGAGACCCTTTATCCCCTTCTCTTTTTATTTTGAGTGCTGAATTGCTTTCCCATATGTTGACAGGTCTTCAAACCAAGATTGGGTACAAAGGTTTCTACATGAGTACCAATGGTCCCCAGATCAACCACTTAACATTTGCCGATGACACAATCATTTTTTGCAATGGGGACAAGAGATCTCTCAAAATGATTCTGGACACTCTCAAGAAATATGAGGACAACAGTTGCCAACTCATAAATAGAAACAAGAGTTGTTTCTCCCTCAAATCCAAAGCTAATCTTAACACTATCACTAAAATGAAAAGGCTCACCGATATGGTTTACCATAAATTTCCCATCAAGTATCTTGGTTGTCCCTTAATCACTGGGAAAAAATATATTTCGTATTACAATGATATTGTCAAAAAGGTTACTAGCAAAATTAGAGGATGACACTCTAAGCTCCTCTCTCCCGGTGGTAGAGCCATTCTCATTAGGCATGTTTTACTTGCTCTTCCCACTCATCTTCTCAGTGTTGTTGATCCTCCTAAGGGAACTTTTGAAATTATTGAAAAATGCTTAGCTAGGTTCTTTTGGTCTGGAAAAGACACTGGAAACAAACATCACTGGATCTCTTGGATAACTTGTGTTATCCATTTGAGGAAGGCGGCGTCAATTTCAAAAGAATTGAAGATATTTGTAATTCTTTGAAGTCAAAACAATGGTGGAAGCTCAGAACTTTTAAATCTCTCTGGAGTGATTTCATGAGAGCCAAGTGCTGGAATAATCAACATCCTGTGAAGGTCCAATGGAAAAGAGGAACCTCTCAATACTGGAAATCTCTTTGTGGGGTCAAATTTAACACCGAAAAAAATATCTATTGGAGGGTTGGAAAAGGGGATGTGTCATTCTGGTTTGATAACTGGTCCAGCTTGGGACCGCTTTATCTTTTGCACCCTAACGACAACGCTCATAGTTGTATCAATCTCAACTCTGTCTTAATAGAGGGAACTTGGCGTTGGGATACTTTGCAATACCAACTTTTAACAGAAGATAAAAATATGATCAACAGTATGGGTGTCCACTTGGACAACAACAAAGAGGACTATCCTATTTGAACTGATACATCTACTGGGGATTTCAGCACGAGCTCGGCCTGGAATAACAGTAGGCATAAAAGGGGGATCAATATTATGGCTAAAAACATATGGAACAAGGACATCCCTTTCAAGATGTCGTTTTTGACTTGGAGGGCAATCCACGATAGACTTCTAACAGATGAAAGAGTTACTAAAAAGTTTGGAATTAGTATCAGTCCTGGATGTCATTGTTGCACTTCTGAAGACTCTAACACAAATATTGAAAATGTAGATCACCTTTTTTGTCTAGGTCTACAAGCTAAAAGAATCTGGAAGTTTTTTGCAGGGTCGTTGGGAATTGGACATATGCATAACACTCTCAAGATGATATTACTCAGTTGGTGGAATTTGAAGACTAAAAACCCCATAGCTGCTTTCATATCTAAAGCTCTACCCCCAATCATCTGCTGGGAACTCTGGAGATCTAGGTGTAGCAATAAATTTGAGGCTATAAAGCCTTCTTTTTTCAGAACCAAAACTAATATCACTTACATTCTATTGTAGGTTACACAGAAGAATTTTGGTCAAGCAAAGATAGGGGAAAACTGGAATAGCCTCTGTCAACTCTTTGAAGCGGACATCAATCAAAGAACTTCCATTAGAGTCAAATGGTTCAGACCTCCTAGAAATTTTATTAAGCTGAACAGTGATGAAAGTTGCGTTCAAGGAAGTTGTGATGAAGGAGGGCTAATAAGAGACAACCAAGGCAACATGATGTTTGCTTACTCTTTAGGTCTAGGTCAAGGTACTAGCAACATGGCTGAAGCCCGAGCACTACTATATGGTCTTAAGTGGTGTGTTAGTAGAGGTTATGATAGGGTTTGGGGAGAAACAAATTTCCTACTCTTAGTTAAATGCATAAGTGGAGAATGGAGAACGCCTTGGAGATTGGATAAATTGATTCAAGAAGCACAACAAATAGTTGAAACTCATGGATTTATCATCAGTCATTGCTTCAGGGAAGCCAACAAACCTACTGATATATTAGCATCCAGGAGTTATAGTATTGATGCATTACATGAGTTCAACTCTTTCTCTAATTACCGAAGGAAGTTATGGGATTAATTAACACAGATAGATGGGAGCTCCCTTCCTTCAGAATGCAACAAGTTAAACCTTCTAATTTTATTTACAAACCCCCCTAAATCCTCTTTGTCAAGGAGTCAAGTTAGTAGAGTAATAGCTAACTTAGACTCCCCCCGTTTTTGGTGTTAACTTGTAGAGTTTATCTAACTCTAGTTCTATCCCAAGATCTTGTATTAAGTTTGGTATACCAAACTTCAAAATGTAACTCTTTCATATCAATGATCATTGGAGGCAGTTTGAAAATAAAAATAAAAATGCAAAAGGTGGTTACTCTCATTAGGACTTCTAACATTACAAACATATGCAATTTCTCTGAAATTCCCTCCCAATTTCTATATCTTTTTTCAAAGATTCTTGAGTTTCTCTCTATCCACACATTATGTATTCCAAACAACATGACTACAAATTAAGATTTATTTGACATCTACAAAAGATAACCTTGGTCTAACCACCAAGTTTTTATTGATCTCTCCAAAATTACTTATGTACTAATTAATTTACCTATGCTTTGCGCGATTATTAAATATAATAGTAACTTTTTTTTATGTGATCCTTCTATATATTTATTATTTTCTTATGTATGATCAACACAATATTTATTTATCAAAAGTCGTGTTACAAACTCTTATTCTTATAATTTTGCATATTGCATGTTAGTATATCTTTTGGTTATAAAAAAGACTTATTACTAATTAATGATCACTAAATTTAATTTGATATAGTATCGTTAGATTTAAAAGTATATATCATAACTTATATAAATGTACAATTGCATAGAAGAACAATAACATACAATATTCTTTTCGAAAAAAGTAAGAAATTATATAATTCAATCAATACAAACCAATAAAATGATCAGGTTATAATTAAAATGTGAGTCAAAATAACTTAGGTTATCAAGATCATTATTATAGTCTACAAGATATGAAATTGAGTTGGTAACCTATTAATGTCTATAGAGAGGAGAAACCACTTTAAGGTATTTAATCGTTGACCGGGAAAAAATGAATTAAGAATTTTAATAATTTATTTACCTATTTTTATGCTAATGATTTTCTTACTAAGATTATGATTTTGGTAGGTTTTTAAGATTGACAGATTTGGTATAGTTTTGACTTCTGGTCAAATCTAATGCAATTCAATGAATATGAACATGAAATGTCATTTACAAAATTTCTAAATGTAATCTATCAAAAACGCCTCACACCAACTATCATTCTAATCACTAAATAGTTGTGAGGCGTTTTTACAAGATGATATTTGGAAATTTTGTAAATGACATTCCATGTTCATGTTTATTGAATTGCATTATATTTGACCAGAAGTCAAAATTATATCAAATCTGTCAATCTTAAAAACCTACCAAAATCATAATCTTAGTAAGAAAATCATTATCATAAAAATAAGTAAATAAATTATTAAAATTCTTTATTCAATTTTTCCCGGTCAATGATTAAATACCTTAAAGTTGTTTCTCCTCTCTATAGAAATTTGGTGGAAATCCCCGAGACTTTATATAATTCAATCAATACAAACCAATTCATAATATTAAAATTTTATTTACCTATTTTATAATAATGATTTTCTTACTAAGATTATATTTTTAGTAGATTTCTAAGATTGACAGATTTGGTATAATTTTGACTTCTGGTCAAATCTAAAGCAATTCAATGAACATTAACATGGAATGTCATTTACAAAATTTCCAAATATAATCTTGTAAAAATGCCTCACACCAACTATAAAATCGTTCCTTTGATTCCAGGATCAAGAAGTTATTTTTCTATATCAATTTACATCCTTTCATCATTTCAGAAGTAAATGTCTACTCTATTATAAATTCAAATTCTCATTATCAACCATCTCTATCACATTCTTTATCTGTCAAACATATTGTTGATACAATGGGAAGACTGTTTCTTGTTTATTATGATGAACATCCGAAAGAAGATTTTTTCCATTGTATTATATGCAAAACCCGAATTGGATTTGTCAATAAATTCATTGATTACATAGACGGCTATGGGATTACAGCGGTTTTTCATAACGTGTTTAATGTGCAGGTGGATGCAGAGAAATATCATAGACAAGTAAATGGAAATACTGTAGCTGATACTTACTGTGTCAAATGTGGAATGCTGCTAGGGAAGAAACTTATTGTAGTCCCTTATAACAATCAAATTGCGAATATTAGAGAAGGAAGATATTTGATGAGCGCGTTCCAACTTGTTTATTGGAATAATAAGCTAATGTTTGTTGACGAAGATGAAGAAGAAGAAGAAGAAGATGATGATGATGGAGGTGCTAATGAGAACGATCATGATCAAGATTGATAACGATGAAGATGTTAATGAACATGATAATAATGATCAAGATTGAGGCTCCAACAAACTAAATGGATATGTTCATCAACTGGTTGACCATACAATATAGATAATAGCTGATCTAAATCTAGACATATGAACTATTTAGTGATGAAAATGCAAAAAACAAATTCTTAATAAAAAATAAAATGAAATGAAAAGTTCTTCCTTTGTTCCTTAATTTCCATCCCTTAATTATAATATTAACTTTTTTTATGTGATCCTTCTATATATTTATTATTTTCTTATGTATGATCTATACATTTTCTATTTATCAAAAGTCGTGTTACAAACTCTTATTCTTATAATTTTGCATATTGCTTGTTAGTATATCTTTTGGTTATAAAAAAGACTTATTACTAATTAATGATCACTAAATTCAATTTGATGTAGTATCGTTAGATTTAAAAGTATATATCATAACTTATATAAAGGTACAATTGCATAGAAGAACAATCTCATACAATATTTTTTTCGAAAAAAGTAAGAAATTATATAATTCAATCAATACAAACCAATAAAATGATCAGGTTATAATTAAAATGAGATTCAAAATAACTTAATCTATCAAGATCAATATTATAGTCTACAAGATATGAAATTGAGTCTATTAATGTCTATAGAAA
>JAJOOS010013440.1:0-22287 GCA_029582725.1 Solanum chiquidenum
ATAAGTTTACCCTAAATTAAGCATTAACCAAACTTTAAATATGAATTTCAGATTTATTACTTGTTCAATTTGTATTTTTGGGTTTTAATTACATGTTAATTTTTACTACTAATAAAAATGTGGTCTATGTTCAGGTAACAAGAATGGAAAAGGAAGCAGCAAGACAAATAATTTGCCTAAGAACATTCGTTTTAGAGGATCTATTGTTTTTAACATAAGACCTTCTACTGGAATTAAAGTAACAACAATCCCTTTATATATACTATCTCTGTTTCAATTAACATGTCTTACTTTCTTTTAGTTTTTCGTATATCTAGTAAATCTTTTAATGGCAATATTCTCATTATTGTACCTTCAACTATCTATATTATCGGGAATCCTTAAAATCGATGCGGTAATCGTGTCAGATGTTTCAAAGTACATTATGTTTTAAAAGTCTGACATACTTCTATCGACATTTTCGGATAGTCTAAGCAATATATAGAGATCTCATGACATATTTATCTTATATCACATGATTTAAGGACGTTTTTAGTATAATATACACATTTTTAATTAAGATGACAATTTTTTTATGCAGGCTCTAGCAGAGATGATGGAGAAAAAATCAAAGGCAAGATGGGGCAATAAAATAGGATATGTGTTGACCCGATTACCCATAAGCTTACCCGATAACCCGTTGGATTATATCCGACAAGCGAAAATCATTATCGATAGAAAAAAACTTTCTCTTGAATCCAGATTCTCTTTTAGCGCTGCTAAGTTAACCCAAGATATATTCGGATCCAAGGTGAGTTTTTTTTTTCTTTTCCAATTACTAGAGTTTATGCCGTTATGTATATAAAATTATGATATTAAATATGTTAAAATATTTGTAAGATTAGATGAAATATCATTAAAAGTATTTTAAAAAGTTATATTCTCACAAATTTATAGTGAAATTATTCTTTTTAAAAAACATAGTAGAAATGAATAATATAGACTAAGACATAGCGATTTATCCTGAAATATCACATCTTTATCGTATTTGAATTTGACATATTTTTTTTATCGCAACTTCCAAATAAAATCTTATTATTGTTATTATGAAAGGTGGCGGCAAATGTGACAAGGAGAGTTCTATCGAGCACCACGGTTTTAATATCAAACGTGGTTGGGCCTCAAGAAGAGATCACATTTTATGGCCATAAATTGGCTTATGTTGCTCCTACAACTTTTGGACTCCCATATGTTAGTATATAATATATATATATATATACTCATCACTAACTTTCATAAATTTTGTTTTCAAACTTTTGAAAAAATATTTGAAAAGTCGATCTCATAAGTTGTTTGATCAAGTTTTTAATAAAATATTTTTTTTAAAATTTTCAAGTTATATGATGTCATTTATGAATTTTGTGCGATTGCAGGCTGTGACAATACATTTTCAGAGTTACTGTAATAAAATGACAATATCAATGGCGGTAGATCCACAAGTGATTCCAGATCCATACCAGTTATGTGATGACCTACAAGACTCACTTCAAATGTTTAAAGAGGCTATCACTAAACAAGACATGGTATAAATCTAGTTTCTGAGTCGTTCGATAGACGAGATGAAATAGATAAAGATATTTGCTGAATTTGAGATATTTAATGTAATTATATTTTATTTTTATGATGAGGTTAAATCAATTCTAAATTTATCTCCAGATATTATCTTTATCTCATGTATCAAATGACCAAACTTGCTACTTCTTCTTTCTTTTCTTTTTGTTGGCAAGATATTGTACAACTTTGAAACTTTTATATAACTCTCTGTGTTTCGATTTACATGTCCTTCTAATTAATATTTTCTTTGATTACATCTTTATTTTAATAAATTAAAGAATTCATAAAAAAGAAATTAGATACTTTTGACTCTCATATTTTGAACTTTATACAAAGCGCCACGAAGTGAGTACAGTTTTGATTCTCCACAGTGAACTTCTGAAATTACCTGTTTCACTATCATATTTGTTCCACTCTTTGTTGTTGGAATATCCTCAATCAGTGGTGGATTTAATAGGTTGGTGTGGGTTTACAAAATAAAGTAGTTTTTTTTTTCAAATTCTATATATGTATTAAAATATTTAATAAATATCTATAAACGTTTTGATTGTGAACTCATGTGTTATCGTATTATATTAACTTAAAATCGTTATAGAAACTGTAAACTTTAAATTTTTAAATTTGTGCGACTATTCGCATGTCATATATATTCTGAAAATATTTGCACTTGCATAATTAGTGGTCCAATTAAATTGAGCTCCTCTTGTAAGCCCATGGATCTTTTGTTTTTTCCTTTCGATAACTTACCGTCTCAATTATTAATCCTTTGTATATCTTTTGAACTTACTAATTCTTCTACGGTGAAAATTCATCAATAGTAAAAACTTTATACAGTTGATTTTTTTAACTTGCTTCAAGTAATCTTGACTATTGTACATTCTCATCATTGCCTTCTTTTTTTTTAAAGTCTTTTTTGGCCTTTAATTCTCAACCATATCTTCTTTAATATCTTGGGAATGAACAGAACAAGAGAATTTACAGTATATTTTTTATTTTATTTTATTTTCTAAATCGAAATAATTTATTTAAAAAATAAATAAAATTGCTCCTTTTCAAAAGTTTATTCATTTTCAAAATTCAAATTAAACATATCTATCTCAAGTAATATTAATCTACTGATTTGATAAATTTAGATCAGTGTTGCATAGGACGTGTTTAGAAAAAGCCGTTGATTTTTAGAATTTTTTATTTTATTTTAATTTAATTATTTTGCTTTTTTCTTTCGGTTGTTTTAAAAAGACTATTTTTTTTTGATAGTTTTAAATTTTAATTTTTCCCGAGACATACTTTAGATTATAAGATTAAAAAAAAAAAATTAGGTCAAAGAGGGTATATTCTAGACACAAAGGCTTATATAGATGGTGCGACAAAAATAAAGATAAAATAATTAAAATTTTCTTATAATTACAGTAATATTTTCTTACCTACGTCATATATAAAAGAAAAATACGTCAAATAATTTTAAAATAAGAGAACACTATTTTCATTACACGTGATGAGTATTTTTATTTATTATTTAAAGAAAAGGTATTGAATGTGACCTTTGCGTATGAGTCTTGATTTAATGGTCCCTTTATAAAATCGAATAAAAAAAATTAATAGTCTTGATTTTTTGGTCGTGACCAAATCTATTAAGCGTGCATTTTTGGGTTATACCAATATTTGAGTCAAAATCGAATTTAAGATTTTTATAATAAAGATAAATTGATCGTATTAAAAAATCGACGATAAATTTGTATTATGTGAAAATTAATTTATAATTTTATAAATAAAGAGGTTAACGTCGAATCAAGTACATCAATTAAAATTATTTGTCATATATACGTAAAAAGATATTTTAACCTTGTAATTGACGAAGGAGATGCTTGAATGAATCCTCTTCACCACTGGGTGAGCCTTTGGCTGCTTATTAGTGTTGGCCACAAATCGTTTAACAACATTAATAACGTTTCATTTTCAAATAAGTTGAAATTGATTATAGAGAAATCCTTTCTTTTTATATATCTAGAGAAGAAAAAGAGTTATCTGTGGATTTGTTTTTCCATATTAATGTTCTTCAAGTTTTAATAATCTAGTGATTATTAGCAGTTCACGTGACTTGAAAATTTCATAAATAACACTATTAACACTTATTTTTCAAAAAAATAAAAATAGGGTGAGATTTTGTTGTGTTTCAAAATGTAGCAGAATACATGTACTTATATATGTATATATATATATAACTTAATTGAAAATTGTGTGAATATATACAATATCTTATTGCAATTGTATCATGTAGGTCAATTGTATATGTATATATGTATGAAAACTAACGACTAGAATTTTAAGATACATATATAAGTTATAAAATTGTGTAATAAATAATTAACATTTATCGTATAGTCTAATTATTTTCAATTTAACACAATGGGCACTTCAAATCATCAACGACTTTCCATCTTGACGGTCTACACTGTTGTTTTAAGGGTAACCTATTGTTATGGACATGAATAATATAAAGCATCATTTAGGTGTTTTCGAGTTCTATCGCAAAATATCAATTTATTCCAAATTTATAATTAAATGTTGTCTAACTTTCATGTAGGTTAGGCTTGGTCGTAGTTTGATACTTCGTACATGTTTCTCTTTTATACCAATAGTATTAGTAGGTTAACGTAGTTCTCTGTCTAACAATCTATGATGCTATATTGATTGTGTTTTGATTACGACATTACTTTGTTGTTGATACCGCCTGTTATGTGATGCTTCCTCTAGTACTTATTCTATATCTTTTCTTCTATATGTTCTTTGATATATGTTACCTAAACTAGAGGTATAATTTATGTATGTTTTACCCTTTCCAAATTTCCTCATATTGAATACTCTAAATGTATTATTGTTGTCACATTATGTACTAATACGTAACACATCAAAGTAAATACGGAACGAGAAATAAACTCAACATTGTATAATCTTTACATACTAATTTTAAAAAGTAATTTCCATGTTACTCACCATATCCAAGCGACCTTTGGCTAAAGAAATTCAGACCTTAGAGTCTAAGTTCATGCAGTTGGGCATCTCAGAAATAGGTGAGGTGTTAGCTAGTATTGAAGTGAGGGACACATTCATTGAAGAGATCAAGGCCAAACAATTTGAAGATGAGAATTTGGAGGAACTTAAGAAAAAGATTACGATTGGTAAGGCACAAAAGACCACTCTTGATGCTGATGGTGTGCTAAATTTCAAGGGGAGAATATGTGTTCCTATAGTAGATGACTTGATTGAGAAATTGTTGGCCGAGTTTCATGGTTCGCGATATTCAATTCATCCGGGTGTGACCGAGATGTATAGAGATATGAAGCGAATTTATTAGTGGCAGGGCATGAAGAAAGACATAGCAGAGTTTGTGGCGAAGTGTCAAAATTGTCAACAAGTGAAATATGAGCATCAAAGGCCTGCAGGTTTACTTCAAAGAATGCCAATTTCGGAATGAAAGTGGGAAAGAATAGCCATGGATTTCGTGGTTGGTCTTCCCAAGACTATGGGGAAATTTGATTTTATTTGGGTAGTGGTTGATAGATTGACTAAGTCAGCCCATTTTATTCCGGTAAAAGTAGATTATAATGCTGAACAATTGGCTAAAGTCTATGTGAAAGAGATAGTGAGGTTGCATGGGGTGCCCCTCTATATCATCTCAGACCGTGATACCTAATTCACATCCAAGTTTTGGAAGAAATTGCATGATGAATTGGGCACACAACTCACTTTTAGTACAGCCTTCCATCCACAGACAGATGGTAAGTCAGAGAGGACTATTCAAGTGTTAGAAGATATGTTGAGGGAATGTGTGCTTGATTTTGGAGGGCATTGGAATAAATTCATACCTTTGTGTGAGTTCTCTTATAATAAAAGTTATCACTCCAGTATTGATATGGCACCATTTGAGGCATTATATGGGAGGGGATGTAGATCACTCATAAGATGGTTTGAGGCTGGAGATGTGAAACCATTGGGGGTTGATTTAGTGAAGGATGCTCAAGATAAGGTTAGAAGTATTCAAGCTAAGCTTCTAGTAGCCCAGTAGACAAAAGAAGTATGCGGATCATAAGGTAAGAGACATGGTGTTTCAATCCGGTGAAAATGTTATTCTTAAGGTATCATCCATGAAATGGGTGATGAGATTTGGTAAGAAGGGTAAGCTAAGTCCTAGATACATTGGTCCATTTGAAATTCTTGAATGTGTGGGATCGATAGCGTATAAATTGGCTTTACCTCCTAATTTATCAAGTGTTCATCCGATATTTCATGTATCCATGTTGAAGAGGTATCATGGTGACGGGGATTATATCATTAAGTGGGACTCAATTGTGTTAGACAAGGACCTCCAATATGAGGAGGAACCGATTGCAATTCTTGATCGTGATGTGCGTAAGTTGAGGACCAAAGAGATTAAGTACGTGAAAGTTCAATGGAAGCATCGTCCAGTTGAGGAAGCTACTTGGGAAATCGAGAAGGACATGCGAGACAAGTATCCTCAATTGTTCGTCGATTCAGGTATTACTTCTTCCCTTCCTTAGCCTATTTTCCTAAGTTTTGTCACTCGGGGACGAGCGATGTGTAAATTGGTATCTATTATAACGACCTATTTCCGTCATTATAGAAAAGCTAACGGGGGAAATTTAGGGCCGGAAACTTTTTCGTAGTATTTGGATTTTTCCAACCTTGTCTAGATTTGGACGAAATTGGAGTCGTTGAGATGTAGGGAAATATGGTTAACAATCAGGTGAATCATTTATGGTTTTGATTACATGAGTAGTTAGATAACTCGTTAAGGAATTCGTACGACTTTACAGAATTGAATTCGGGCAAGTAGAACTCCCGAAATTGATCTTAGCGTAAAAGGTATTTACTGAGCTTCATGAGTTAGAGGTGTGTTGTGAAATGAGAATTTTGGAATTCTTGAAATAACTCTCTGTCTCGAGAATGCCACTTTGGCGTTCGGTTTTGCCGCTTTGGCGGGGCCGCTGTGGCGGGGTGATGGACGTTGTGGCGGGCCCGACGCGAATTAAAGTCGTTAATAAACCCCTAAATGATCTCATTATGCACTTTTTGACTTTTTGAGCTAAGGAACGACCCCCATGTGACTCCTACTCATTTTTCACCATTCTTGAGGCTAAAGGTAAGCTTTTCACTCCCCGAACCCGTTTTTCGATCTATAGAATGTAATAGAATTGGTGAATATTGATGGGGGAGATTTTGTTATAGATTCTATGGTGGAAACAACCCTAATTTGGATAATTGGGATCATGGGTTTGATCTAGGGTTCATAGAATTGTTAGCAATTCAGGTAATTAATAATTGTTTATTGATTTCCGTATTATATTGATTATTTGTAGACCAAGAACAAGCGAAACGAATCCGGAAAGGGAAAGATCAAGTTTCTTAGGGTTTCAAGCTTGTTTTGAGGTAGGTGATGGTTGTGATTCTATGATTGTGTGATGTATACTTATTCTTGCTTCATTATGATACTTGTATATGTATGAATGTTGCAATGTTGATCACACTTGTTGTAAATGAGATAGATAATTGATGAATGCCATGAAATCATGACTTAAATATATGATCTTGATGATATACTTGTGATTGTGATTGTGGTGTGTGAATGGGATCGGTTGCCACGTTCCGGCATAAAAATGGGATCGGTTGCCACATTCCGGCATGCTAACTGTTTGGGTTTGGGTTCCATGAGAGGACCAATGATTTGACACAAAATGTTAAGTTGTTCATTTTTCGTAAATGTTGATAATATTGTATATGTTGATATATATGCATGTGATTATTATGTTGTTTGACTTGTTTATGTTGCACTAGTGGGATAGTCGCGTAATCCTACCAGTACACTGTGGTTGTGTACTGATTCTGCACTTGCTCTTATTTTTGTTGAGTACAGGGCATCTTCAAGCAGCTATTGACAGACCTCGCTTAGAAAATCAGTGATTGTCGCTTCGAATTCAAGGGTGAGCCAATTCTTCCGAGCTGCCATGGAATTCTCTTTCGCCTATGTCCACCATTTCCGGACTTAGACATTTGTTTTAGCTAGTTGATTAGTTCATTAGTTGGGGTTGTATCCCTTTCTTGTTTAGACTTGGTTCATTGTTAGAATGTTTTGGTACATTGACTTTCAGGTTCTAGGTTATTTCTTCCGCATTGTTAGTTATTATTGGTAGACTTTTGTTAGAGTTTATGGGAACTCTATTTTTATTTCCTTAGTGTTTGATTTAAATGCCTTAGTTTTTAGATTATTTGCATGGTTTGGGTTGTAATAGTGGTTCTCCCACCGGAGTGTTAGTGTGGGTGCCAATCACGACGGTATGGGTCGCGACAGAGCCCCAAACTAAAACTTTATGATGAACACAGACACAGTAAATTATCGCGCTCGCAATCTATTTGGATGTGATATAGGTCGCACCACGCCTACTATGGCACCCAACACTTAGTCAATTTTTCATCATTCAATTCGGGTGTTCGAGCATTCATTCGATGTAAAATTGTTTATATATAGTAATTTCTTCAAAACTGAATATATTAAATGTTCAGCACCTTGTGAACAAATCTCCTAATGGGTCTTTTGGTTCCATAGCTAGGTTGAAGGTTGTGTTTTTAAAAAGGTCAAGAATTCAATTCTCGGTAATAACAATGATCTCTAAAGCTAAATTTAAAATAAAAACAATAAAATAACGCTCTAGCCGGATTCGAAATCCTGATCTCAGAGGTGGTTCCTTTGCTTTGTACCAACAATACAAGGACACTCTTATGCCCCTCATGAATTAATGCACGGTTAAATAGATCCAAATTTCATTCTCAAACTATTTTCTTCCTCAAGAAGTGAATTTTCATGCTCAAAGTACCTATATGCATTATTCAAAATTCAATTAGTACAATACTTCGTAATCATCATAAGTAGGATGTATTTTACATGACATGCAAACAACGTAACGTTTAAAAACATATGAATACTCCTAAAATCATCTGCTCGAAAAATAGCCGACAAATTATATAATATACTAGTATACATTGGTCAGCAATTATAAATATTTTTTACCGACTAGCTAAATGTGTAACTTTTCGAAAAGCAATGGTAAGTAGTTTAATTTAATACTATTAATTGTTGACCTAGAACAAATCGTAAATATATGTTATAAACATTAAATTAAATTGATCTAATATATATCGTGCTTAATTTCTAGAGGTCGGATATAAAGTTAATTTAGAACAAGAGTCACTCCAATACCTTAAGCCAATCACGAGGAAAGGTTCACTATGATGTGCATACTTGTTTTTCATTAAAAAGGTATTATTGTATTAGTATTTTGATTGTCTAAAAAAAATAAGATTTCTCACTCGATGTTCAGTACTTATATAAGGAACCCGATTAAATTCAAATTCAGTACTTAACTTTTCTATTTTAAAGTTTTTTAAGCCATATAAATATAGTTAACACAACACAAGCGAAGAGGTGAAGAGGAGAAGATGATCATATTTATATTTATATTTAATAGATATATGAATAGAATTATTGAGACATACTTAAATAAATATAAATTCTTTTATCAAAATATTTTTATCTTGAAAATATTGATTTTATATTTCTATTTTTCTAAAAAATCAAAATTTTGTATTATTTCTCAGCTGTTTTCCTTTTTGATAAAACACATCAATATTTTTATAAAAGAAACTGCATTATTTTTTAAAGAATAAAAAAACTGATTTTAATATTGGTGGTCGACCATTCCGATCGAACTAACGAAGAAGATAAAGCTTAATACTAGGGATGGCAATGGGGGGTGCGGATTGAGCTTAACCTATTAAATTTTTAATTCGTCCCGCCTTGGCATAACGATTTTTTTCATTTTCAACCCGCTTCACCCCTTCCTGCATAATTTTTTTAATATTTTCTTTTTCTAGTTAAGTTTGAAACTAAAAAAAAATCACAAAAATAAATTCATTTTTCCATTAAGTTTTATTAATTTAATTTCACATCTTCTCCATTGAACAACCATTAATGTTCAAAAAGTGATAATTTTAAAAAAATCAAAAAAATTGCTGATACAAGATGAATATATCAATTTTGTTGAGGCATTCAAAAATTTGGGTGAACGAGGTGAGTTATGAAGGTTACAAAAGTGATGGAATCTCTAATTTCTTCTCCCTCTTCTTGGTATAACTGTGTTTTGTCCATTATCCAAAACTGATAAGATTCATAATGAATATTTCCATCTTATTGAGGCATTCAGGAGTCTGGGAAACTGAGGTTAGATATGAACGATATCAAAGTAAAAGTGAAGCAATTTAATAAGGATAAAATAATTTTGGTGGTTGTAATAGCAAAATACAAAATAAAGCATAATTTCAATTTTCGAGTTAAAGATCAGACAAAAAAAAGCTAAGTATTGGTCAATTCATAAGCCTGTTTTGAAAGAAATTGTGTTGCCACCGAGATACAAGAGGATGCCTGGACGACTCAGAAAATGAAGGAAGAAAAATGCAGATGAAAAGCTAACAACAAACACAAACTGTTGTGGGCAAGACGGTCACAACAAACGGACTTGTACTTATTTCCTAAAGATGATTGACACAGACTTTTTAATAGATTTTTTTAGAATACATTGATGCTTCGGTTTTATAATTTTCAATTCAATAATTTTTCATTATAACAGTATATACACTTCAATGTATTGTATTTTTATGTATTTTTGATAAAATATATTGAAATGTTGCTATTATGAAAAAAAATATTAATTTAATAGGATAATGACATAAAAAATTATTGATTAGAGGTCAATTGGAAAACATGCAAGAAATTGCACTATTGAACCATTTCATTTACTATCTTGAATATTTTAGTAGCTTTAAAGAAATTATCTTAATAAATAGTGTTCTATCACTCTAATAACATGTAAAAAGTTAAAAATAAGTTTGAACTCATCCCGCCCCGTAGTAGTTTTAAAAAAAACCACTTCAACCCGCATGTAATGACCTCATTCCGTCATTAGGGAAAAGCCAATGGAGAAAGAATTGGGGTCAGAACACTTTTTGGTAGTAACTTGGAATTTTCTAACCTAGTCCAGATTTGAACGAAATCGGAGTCAGTAAGGCCTAGGAAAATCTGGTAACGAATGAGAGATCTAATTATGAATTGGATTACATGAGTGGATAGCTAAGACGTTAAGAAACTCGTACGACTTTACGGAATCGAATTCGGGCGAGTAGAACTCCCGAAAATGACTTTAGCGTGAACCGATAGTTGTTGAATGTCAAGGGTTGAAAGTGTATGGTGAAATGGGGGCTTGAAACTCAAATTCCAACATTCTGTCTCCGTGCATCCAGCTGTAGCGGGATGGGTCCCGCCGTAGCGGGACAATCGCGATTTAAATAAGGTAAGACCCCCCAAAAACATTTTTTTCTGCAAAACTTCGTTCTTAAGAGCTATGAAACGACTCAGGGCTATTTCTTGAAGGTTTTCCACCTCGTATAGCACTAAAGGTAAGGATTTTACTCCCCTAATCTGTTTTTTGATCCGTAGAACTTGGATTCTTGGTTAATTACTATTGGGGAAGGGTTTTGATATGAAACTAATGGTGGAAAAAGCCTTAAATTGGGTATTAGGATCTTGGGTTTGGTCTAGGGTTATTGGATTTGTTATAATCTGGATAATTAGACCTTTGATTGTTGATCCTTGCGTATATTAATTGTTTGTAGACCTAGAACAAACGGAAAGAATCTGAAAAGGGAAGATTCAAGTGCCTTAGGGGATTCAAGCTTGAATTTGAGGTAGGTGATGGTTGTGATTTCATGATTATGTGATGTAAGCTTGTTCTTGCTCATTATGATGCTTGTATATATGCAAATGTTGCATTGTTGATCACACTAATTGTAAATAAGGATGAACGAATAACTATATGCCATGAATCACTTCTTGATTGTATAATTATTGAGAATATACTTGTGATTGTGATTGTGGTGTGTTGAATAGATCGGTTGCCACGTTCCAGCATAAATATGGGATCGGTTGCCATGTTTCGGCATAACTATTGGATCGATACCACGAAGGGGTGCACTAACAGTTTGGGTTTGGGTTCCATAAGAGGGCTAATAACTTGTTATAAATGTATATTGTTGAGCCTGGGATATTCAATATTGTATATGTTTGGTATTTTGCATGATCTTAATGTTGTATTAACTTATTTATGTTACACTTAGTGGGATAGCCGTGTGATCCTACCAGTACACGGTGTTTGTGTACTGATACTGCACTTGCTCTTATATTTGTTGAGTACAGGGCATCTTCCGGCGGCTATTGACAGAACTTGCTTAGAAGATCAGTGATCGCCGATTCAAATTCAAGGGTGAGCTAGTTCTTCCGGGCTGCCTTGAGTTCTCTTTTTGTTTAGTCCATCCCATTCGGACTTAAACTAGTTATTTAGATGATTTTGTTGTTTAGACATATGAATCTTGTTAGAGTTTTGGTACATTGGCTGTCAGGTTCTAGGTTATTTCTTCCCCATTTGTTTAGTTTAGTTGTTAGATCTTTTGTTGAAGTTTATGGCAACTTCCTTATTTAGTTATTTAAACCTGTTTCTGTAGCTTTAAATTGTTAGTTAGTTAGTAGTTATGGTTCTTCCATTGGAGGATTAGTGTGGGTGCCAATCACGACGGTCTGGGTCGTGACAAAGTTGGTATCAGATCCCTAGGTTCGTTGATCTCATTGTACCAAAATGAGTCTAGTAGATTCTTGTGGAACGGTACGATGACGTCCATACTTTTCTTCGAGAGGCTATAGAACTTTAGGAAAAACTCACTTCTTTCTACTTCTTTGTGCTATGACTTTAATCCAATTGGTATATGAGTTATACAAATTGGTATCTTTTCTCCATCACTCTATGGTCCGAACTAGAGCAACAAAAGTGGTAACACCATCACTAGCAAGAGAGGATGTGTATAGACTACCGACAGTTGAATAGGGTCACCATTTCAGAACAAGTATACATTGCCTCGAATAGATGTCATTTTTGACCAATTGCAAGGTGCATCAATTTTCTCTAAGATTGATTTAAAGTCTGGTTACCATTAAGAATTGGGTTCGACCAAGTTCTATGATTGAAATTAGCAGTTTTATGGGGCTTGCTATATACTATTGTTGCTTGTGGTATAAGTTGAGTCCAATTGGTATCTCCCGATTCCAATTGATATCTCAACGAAGTGAACTAGACGTCGTAGTCCCGGTTGAAGGGACACAATCAAGTTAATTGGAACTGAGAAGGTTCCAATTGGTATCTAGCCTTATGGGTCGTATAAGGCATAGATGATCAGTAACAGTCGTATATGGAAAGAACTAATTAAAAATTTGGACTTATCTGCAAGTTGTAACTGCTTGAGTGTCGTGAAACTTGTTTTGAAAAGAAAGTCATCACGAGATTACGTGCAAGGGTCTAGATAAATTATGATGTGGTTCATAAGCGAGAAATATGGACGTGCGTTGCGACCAACTAATATCAGTATGAGAGTCTGGGTATATCCTGGGGATGTGTGTGTGGTAGTGTTGAAATGATGTAAAATGATTCTCAAGTGCGTACTTTGTTGGGTTGACCGGGGAGTGGGATAGATAACGATTGTCTTAGCTAAAGGGATTTTCTTAAATACCTAGTTATATCCGAGAAATCTAGGGGAAATATAGAATAGAGAGGAACCCTATAAATTGTTGGCAAGGGCTCTGTTTTCGTCAAGGCCGCTGTGGCGGGATTTTCCCCGCCACGGCGAGACCGCCAGTGCGGGATTTCTCCCGCTAAAGCGGGACAGGGCAAGACAGAATCTCAGCCATGTCTCATCTGTTTTCCCCTAGTCACAATTATGGACCCCGAATCGTACCCGAACTAACCCTCGCGATCTAATTCAGTGTTCAACAATCGAATATAAGTTATAATATGTGTTAAAATTGTGAAGAACCTGGCATATGAGAAGGAAATCAGCAAGGCCATGGAGGCCGAGAAAATGGTAATGCAGGTAGAGGAGTAGTGCAACCAGGCGAGGAGGTTGCCCATCAAGACGACAGGGCTCAGTTATATGTTTTTTCAGGCAAGACCGAGTTTAAGGTGTGTGATGCAGTGGTCACTAGTGCTACTCTTGTCTATGCCCGGATGGCTATTGTTTTGTGTGATCTGGGTTCTACTTATTTGTACGTGTTAGTTCAATTGCCTTGGGATTTGATGTGGTTTGTGATATACTTGATGCCCCCATCCATGTTTCTACCCTAGTTGAAGAGTCAGTCATAGTCACCCTTGTATATCGTGTTTGTCCTGTTGTGTATAGGGATTTTCAGACTTGGGTTGATTTGGTTATGCTGGATATGACTGACTTGATATAATCTTAGGCATGACTTGGTTGTCCCCCTTATTATATCGGGCTTAATTGTAATACTAAGTCGGTAACTCTAGAGATCCCCGGTAGGGAAAGATTAGAGTGGAAAGGTGTATACGAGCCTAAGCTAGCTAAGATCATATCCTTCATTCGGGCTAGGAAACTGGTAGGGCAGGGTTGTTTGGATTATTTGGTTCATGTTCGGGGTGTTGAGGTTGAGTCTCCCTTTATTGAGTCTATTCATGTGGTATCTGAGTTTTAAGAATGTGTTTCCTACTAATTTGCCTAGTACGCCTCCATATAGAGATATAGATTTCTACATTGACTTAGAAACTGACACTTGCCCCATTTCCATCCCTCCGTATCATATGGCTCCAGCATAATTAAGAGAGCTTAAGGCTCAAAATTCAAAAGCTTCTTGATAAAGGGTTCATCCGTCTTAGTGTTTCCAAGTGGGGTGCTCTTGTCTTGTTTGTTAAGAAGAATGAGGACTGATGATTTTATCTTAATCCATAAGAGATTGGATTAATATCAGAATGACAAGTTTATGGATAAAGAAAGTTCCATTGAGTATACTTGGGTGAAGGAAATTGAAGATTTTAGTAAGAAAGTGCGTACCAAGATTGGGTTAGTCCTTTAAATTTGATGAGTATACCTGAGTTTTAGGTGTCGTGTTGATGAAAATGGTTATCTTTGTAGTGATAGTCAGGGCTGACTGAGCGTAATGGTAATAAGAGTTCGCGATGGATTGTGATGGAATGTAACTATATAATAAGATTGTTGGTTAAACGAACTCTTGTATAGTAATTACAACTTGCGAGTATCTAAGATTGTGGTTTTCCAATAATTTGTGAGTAAAGTGGTTCTATGGGAAGTTTTAATAGATGGTGGGACACCACTCGAACCGAATTTTAAGGAGCTAGAGTCATTATAAAGAAAAATAGTAGGATGTAGTACAACCTTTAGAGAGAGGCGAGAGCAAGAATATTTTATTTGATTGCAAAGGCTAAAGAGATATCTCCAGAGGGGTAGATAATTGGGTTCAGAGACGCGTAATTTCATTCGTTTTGTTGTGGCTATGATAATAGTGTCACAAGTCCGTCAGATTTGGTTAAAAACTATTGGAAAGGACTTGAGAAAAGAGTGTGCAAACATTAGCTCGAGTGTGATGATAAGTGTTTTGGTTTTATTTTTGAGTTTAGTAATGAGTTCGATGGAATTTTAGCGAAGGATATTGTAAGATCGATGGAGATGCGATCAATGATAAGCGAAGATCCATGAATTCATAAAAAACTTCAAGGTACAAGCTAATGTTGATAGATAAGGGAATTGTGTTATATGGTTGAATTTACAATTCATGTTTTTCATTGTAAGTCTACATTCGTGGTGAGATATGTTGTCAAGGTATGAATTGGCAAGGTAAGAAATGATTAATTATACCTGGTATTGAGCATTTGAAAGGACTTACACCTGGGTGAATCATAAAGTTTATTACTTTTGATTGTTAAAGTATCTAAGAAAGGGTTTCATTTTAAAGTATTGGTTTAGAATAAGGTAAATAGTTGAAGTGTTCATAATGGTTGTGAGTATGATTCACTAGCTAAGCCCACGTGTGTTTTCACTTTGTAGGTGGATCAGGTGTACCGATCATGCCATGTTCTCTTGGTTGAGTGGGATGATTTGGGAAGACGTGGTTATTTCAGATGACTTATGTGATGTTGTCTTGGAGTTGTTAAAGTATTTCAGTGATTTTACGTATATCACCTTGCTTATGAGAACCCATAAAAGAGTTACCCTACGTAATCGATGGTTGTCCGACAATCTTAACATTCATCTAGTCGTCGAGGTTATGTATTGATTGTGTGTGGTTGAATGTGGGGATCATTGGGTCCAATCCTACTGTTCTTAAGAGGTAATTTATAATTACCAAATCTAGCATTTCCATAGTGTTGTTAGAGGGTTTGTATGCTTGGACATATCCTTCGATGAGTATGTGATGTTTAAAGATCAAATGTTTATAACTTAAGCTCATCGGAAATGGGTTGTGAGATGGAGATGTTGATAAGAACTATGATTGGTTGGGTATTATGATTGTTTGTTGGTTGGTTCAGGTTCACCTCTAATTATGGCGAGTTTTGATTTAAGATTTTATCAGGGTTATGTGAGAAAGGATTCGTCCTGATGTTTGTGTCAAAGTCCTTGATAACAAGTTGCAGACATGTGTACGATCAACTTTGGTAGTTCTTGGGAATATCTTTGTGGTTAGCTAAGGGTACATACAACAATAATTATCACTCGAGTATTGTGATGACTTCATTTAGGCATTGTATGAGAGGATTTATAGGTATTCAATTGGTTGGCTGGGGACGAGGATTATATCATAAAGTGAGACTCAGTGTTGTTAAACAAAACTTTCATTGTGAGGAAGAATCGGTTGAAATTCTCGATCACGATGTCTGAAAGCTAAGGACATGCGAGACAAGTATCCGTTTCAGACACTACTCTACCCTTACTTTAGCCGATCTTCCCTAGTTGATCACTCGGGGATGAGTGATGGGTAAATTGGTATCTATTGTAATGACCTGATTCCGTCGTTAGGGAAAAGTCAATGGAGAAAAAATTGGGGTCAGCAAACTTTTTGGTAGTAACTTGGAATTTCCTAACCTAGTCCAGATTTGGACGAAATCGGAGTTAGTAAGGCCTAGGGAAATCTGGTAACGAATGAGAGATCTAATTATGAATTGGATTACATGAGTGGATAACTAAGACGTTAAGGAATCCGTACGACTTTACGGAATCAAATTCGGGCGAGTAGAACTCCTAAAAATGATCTTAGCGTGAACTGGTAGTTGTTGAATGTCAAGGGTTGAAAGTGCGTGGTGAAATAGGGGCTTGGAACTCAAATTCCAACATTCTAACTCCGTGCATCCAGCTATAGTGGGATCCCGCCGTAGCGGGACAGTCGCGACTTAAATAGGGTAAAAAACCCCAAAAATGTTATTTTCTGCAAAAGTTCGTTCTTAAGAGCTAAGAAACGATCCAGGGCTATTTCTTGAAGGTTTTCCACCTCTTCTAGCACTAAAGGTAAGGATTTTACTCTCCTAATCCATTTTTCGATCCGTAGAACTTGGATTCTTTGTTAATTACTATTGGGGGAGGGTTTTTATCTGAAACTAATGGTGGAAAAAGCCTTAAATTGGGTATTAGGATCTTGGATTTGGTCTAGGGTTATTGGGTTTGTTATAATCCGAATAATTAGACCTTTGATTGTTGATCCTTGTGTATATTAATTTTTTGTAGACCTAGAACAAGCGGAAAGAATCTGAAAAGGGAAGATTCAAGTGCCTTAGGGGATTCAAGCTTGTATTCGAGGTAGGTGATGGTTGTGATTTCATGATTGTGTGATGTAAGATTGTTCTTGCTTTATTATGATGCTTGTATATATGCGAATGTTGCATTGTTGATCACACTAATTGTAAAAGAGTATGAACGAATAACTATATGTCATGAATCACTTCTTGATTGTATGATTATTGAGAATATACTTGTGATTGTGATTGTGGTGTGTTGAATGGATCGGTTGCCACGTTCTGGCATACTAATTGGGATCGATTGTCACATTCCGGCATAAATATGGGATCGGCTGCCACGTTTCGGCATAACTATTGGATCGGTACCACGAATTGGTGCACTAACAGTTTGGATTTGGGTTCCATGATAGGACCAATGACTTGTTATAAATGTATATTGTTGAGCATGTGATATTCAATATTGTATATGTTCGGTATTTTGCATGATCTTAATGTTGTATTAACTTATTTATGTTACACTTAGTGGGATAGCCGCGTGATCCTACCAGTACACGGTGGTTGTGTACTGATACTGCACTTGCTCTTATTTTTGTTGAGTACATGGCATCTTCAGGCGGCTATTGACAGACCTCGCTTAGAAGATCAATGATCGCCGATTCGAATTCAAGGGTGAGCCAGTTCTTCCGGGCTGCCTTGAGTTCTCTTTTTGTTTAGTCCATCATATTCGGACTTAGACTAGTTCTTTAGATGATTTTCTTGTTTAGACTTATGAATCTTGTTAGAGTTTTGGTACATTGACTTTTAGGTTCTAGGTTATTTCTTCCGCATTTGTTTAGTTTAGTAGTTAGATCTTTTGTTGAAGTTTATGGAAGCTTCCTTATTTAGTTATTTAAACATGCTTTCGCAGCTTTAAATTGTTAGTTAGTTAGTAGTTATGGTTCTCCCACCGTAGCTTTAAACAGATAGTGTTACATTCAATCAAATGCTATCAATCACACACAGCTAATTCAATTTAATGTAAAACCTACTCTACTCTCAGTTTTTTTTAAAAAATCAAATTTTAGGTCCATAGCTGGACCCATTTTTATTAAGAATCATCACCAAAAAATGAACCCATGTCTATATAGGAAAAATCACATCCTATACACATTTAAGAGACAATATTATGGGTTTTAAACATACTTTTAAAATATTCTTACTTATAACAGTTTATTTACGAGTTATAACATATCAATTAAATTTAACTTTGTTTAAAAATTAATTAAATTTTAATTTAATAAATGATTAATCTCTTTATATTTTTATATTATTAATTATTAATAGTTAATTAATTTGATTGCAGTTCCATTTTTAAAACAAAAATTATCAGTTACACAAATTTAGGGATTTACATTGACTAGAGTTCCCTGATTATTGTTACACTCCAAACCTCCCGTTCATGTTAATCCCACCCACCCACCCACGCCTATCAAATACTACAGTAATCGTCCCTCCCATCTTTCTCACCACCCCACTACCCCACATTCACAACTGTCCCTCCCATCTTTCTCACTACCCCAACTTCAAAATCGTCCCTCCCGTTTCGTTTCTCATCATCATCATGTTGAAGAAAACGATTGTAACGCCTCGAAAGAGTCCTCGATTAGTTGAAGGAACTTCTACGGATGAAGTACATGCTCCAACTTTCAACATATTGACTTAAACCCCACCGTCAAAAAATATTGAAATTCCTGCAAACTGTGGTTCCTCTCAGTCGAAGGATCAAAAGGAGAAAAAAATAAAGCAAAGAAAAGGGTGAGTTCGGCAAATCAAAAGGAGAAGAAGAGGAAGGGGAAAATTGTAGAAACCCATTTTAATTCGAATTCTGATTTTGTTAGTGAAATAAAAAAGAAAAAAAAAAGAAAAAAAGCAACAAATGTAGAAGTTGTTCAATCTTCAAAACCATCAACAACAAGAACAACAAAAAAGAAGGAATCAGAAATCCCAATATCCAAAAAAGGCAAAAAATTGTTAGGGTAAGTATTATATTTAATTTATTTTCACATTATTCAAATCAGTGATTTTTTTGCTAAAAATATCACATTATGCTTATTGTTGTTTCGAAACTTTTGTTTAGGTGAAACTTGTACAAAATGTGAATAATATTTGTATGAATCTGACTTTAATATATGATTTTTGGATATTGTATGAAATGTGATATAAATATTGGTATGAAAATGGTATGAATTGTGTTTTAACATTGGTATAAATTGGTTTGATATCAGTAGCCCAATGGTATGAATTGTTAAATTGGTATGCAGATGGTATGAATTGTTAAATTACTCTGTTTTGTATGAATTATGACTAATATTGATACGAAATTGAGATTTTTTCTAATAGGAAGGTTTCTTTTTCAATTTCTCCATTAATGTATTTAAATTTTTAACATTGGTATGAAAATGGTATAAAATGATTTTTCTTTCAAAAAAAATTCAGTGATTGTGGTTTGTACACATGTCTATTTGTTGTACACATCAGTAATGGAGTTTTTGATATGCATTCTGTTGATATCAATGCAAAGTACCATCGTCAAAGGTATGCCATAATCATATGGCATTATGGAAAAACAAAGAATGATGATGGCGCAATCAATGAGAGTGAAGTAACTGACACTGTTGCTAGCAAATTTGGTGGACCCCGCATAGCAAAAGAGCATGCTCCGGATACCAATAATTATCCCACACCAAGACCACGAAGATCAAATTTGAGATAGTTGATTGCACCTTAGACTTTTTAGAATTACAAGTTTTTTTTTAACATTTGGACGATATTTTTGTGCTTGTTACAGCTTTAAGTATTTGATATATATAATATTCACTGTTTTATTCCAAAAAAGATACCAACTACATATGAATTACAGATTGACTATTGTAATCGCAAGATACTAGTTATATACAGACTGCATTCCAAATGGATACACCATTCTAAAGATAAATTACACATTGACTATAATAATTTTCGAGATAACAGTTATATACAAAATGCATACAAATTGGATTCAACATTTAGAGTTTATGATTTTACAATGTCTTATTAACTAGAAAGAAATCATACTACTAATTTAGAGTTCATGAACTAACTCTGCCTTATAATTGGTATCCAAACTGTACACCTTTGGCATCCAAATTCATATTCTAACACAAAAAAATAAAAAAATAAAAAATGAATGAAGTTGGTATCCAACAAAATCAAGATTTTTCAAACAAAAAAAACTTGTTTTACTCGTGACCACAATTCTGGAGAGAAAAAAGTGAAGAGAGAGAAACATTGAAGAAAATGGATAAAATCAGACTTTTTAATTAATTTTAACATATTAGAGTGAATTAAGGAAAACAAATATTCCTAATTAGCTTGAATCTCCTAAATCTATGTTAATTAATAATTATCATCAATCAATTCAAATTTAATTAATACACCTATTTCTGTTTTTGTTTTTGTTTTTTTCTTCAAAATTGATTTATTTTCCTTTTTTATCTTCTTTTTTTTCAAAACAAATTTTTACAATTAATTAAAAAAAAGTTTTTTTAATAAAATATTATAACCTGAAATTTTTTATTGTTACAACTTGAAAGTTTTATTCTACTGCTATAACTTGAAAATATTAGTCTAATAAATGTCATATATAAAATTGTTAGTTAGTTAGTAGTTATGGTTCTCCCACCGTAGCTTTAAACAGATAGCGTTACATTAAATCAAATGCTATCAGTCACACACAGCTAATTCATCAATTTAATGTAAAACCTATTCTACTCTCAGTTTTTTTTTTTAAATCAAATTTTAGGTCCATAGCTGGACCCATTTTTATTAAGAATCATCACCAAAAAATGAACCCATGTCTATATATACATTCAGGCCCAAAAAAACGTGGTCCTAATTGAGTGTCTAACTAGAGAGAATTGCGTCTTCTCCAATTTTTCTCGCAGGCTCTGTTTATCATCTTCAATGACTTATGGTAAGTTCCTCCTCATCCTTTTCTTTATCCCCTCTCTTCCCTACCCTTATTCCGTTGCCTCTAACATTTGATGATTGTTCTGGAACGAGTCGCCAACTACTACTCTCAGTTTATTTTTACTTATCTAATATTTTCTTGACACGCCTAGAAGTAATAATAAAATAGAATGACTATTTTTGGTTTCATGTATAGGCTGCCATTACCATTTTTATATATGTATACAAAAGCTAATTTAGCTATTTCAATTTTGTATACACCAAAGCAATGGGGAGCCTTGGTCTTAAACCTATTAACACTAATGGCCAGAAAAATAGCACGGTGGTCGTAATAGAACAAGAACAAGAAGAAGAGCCAGCAAGTCCAGCTACGCGATTGTTCCATACAAAAAACCTCAATTGTCACATTATTGCTATCTTAGGTTGCACTACAAAGATCAACCCCGATGTCATCAAGAAAGGACTTGAGTTTACTCTCCTCAATCACCCTCGCTTCTCTAGTATACCGGTACGTACACAAGTTAGCTTTTTCAGTTTAACTTTTATATGCTGACAAAAAAAATTACTTGAGTGATTAAAAAACACTATATTAAAAAGTTTGCTTTAATATAGTGACACATTCTTTAATTTGTGCTCCCTTTGCTTATATATGTTACCATTTTATTTTATTTGAAAAGGTGGTGGATGACAAGAAAGGTGTAAGGAAGTGGAAGAAAACGAAGGTAAATGTGGAAGAACATATAGTATGTCCGGATTTGGACCCGGACATGGATTCTCCAGACGAATTTCTGGAGAACTATACGTCGAATCAAACAACAATACCTTTAGACATGACAAAGCCACTTTGGGAAGTTCACATATTAAACATCAAAACTTCTGAAGCAAATGCTATAGGGATTTTTAAATTGCACCATTCAATTGGTGATGGAATGTCAATTATATCGTTAATTTTGGCGTGTACTCGAAAAGCTTCGGATCCAGAAGCATTGCCTACTTTACC
>JAJOOS010013441.1:0-31749 GCA_029582725.1 Solanum chiquidenum
AAAACCACACTTTCTAAAGGTACAATAGATAATGGATCACCCACACACTTTTTCAACAACAAAATATGAAAAACCGGATGCATTGCTGCTAGTTCTGTTGGAAACTCTAACTCATAAGCCACTTTACCAACCCTTTTTAAGATCTTGTAAGGGCCTACATATCTAGGACTGAGTTTTTCTTTCTTGCCAAATCTCATCACCCCCTTCATAGGTGACACTTTCAGGATAACCCAATCATCAACTTGGAACTCTAGTTCCCGATTTCTATTGAGAATACTCATAATTGCCTGTTCTGGCCTTCATATTATCCTTAGTCTGTTCCTTAAGCTTATCTCCCTCAACTTGCTGAGCATGAGTCATGAGCCTAGAGATGTTCATATTTTCCAAAAACATAGCATTCCTACATTATTTTCACTAAGTTGGATACCCCATATAGAAACTTGTTCAATTGAGCCTTGGAATCAACAACCATGTGAGGAGCATACCTGGAGAGTAGGGCGAACTTGAGCCCATACTCTTGGACTGTCATGTTACCTTGCCTCAAATTCATGAACTCCTGAGCTTTTGCCTCCCTCAACTCTCTTGGGAAAAACCTGTCCAGAAAGGTTTCACTAAAGCATTCCCAAGTGATAGAAATTGCATCAGTACCCCTGTTCTCTTTCAATTGAGTATACCAGATATGAGCTACATCTTTAAGCCGATAGAATGCCAACTCTACCCTATCATTACCTGTCACTTGCATACTTCCAAAGATCTTCTTGACCTCATCTATAAGGTTTTGGGGATCCTCACCAATCTGTGATCCTAAGAACTCTGGCGGATTCATCCTAACAAAATCGCGAACCCTGGTTGCCACTGATCCACCACTAGCATTTGCAGGAACTGGAACCTACTGGTTGTTCTGATTAGTCACTCTCTGAGCCAAAAGTTGAATGGCATTTGAAAACTCAGCATTCGAAACTTCTTGATCTGGACTGGAGGAGCTGCATTAGCATTGCGTGCATTCACATTTTTCTGTAAGCTCTACGATGAGGCATGATCTAAAAGCGCATAACGTCGAGTTAGAATAGAGGAATTAGATAATACCTTACGCATGATAATAATAACAACAAAATGAAGTTTTTCCTATAACACCTTGCAGCCTCCTTCTCATTAGATGTGATGCACTTCACACCCATGAAAATGACTCTACTTAGTGCAACTTTTCAGACATCCTAGGACTCTTAAACCTAATGCTCTGATACCAAGTTTGTCATTCCCCGAAGCTACCCAAGGTCGCGGACACGGGACCTAGGATCACAAGCGACCCTAAGCTAACCCTGCTGGCATATCATAAGCATACTAAATAAACTGAAGTAAAGAAATACTATGCGGAAGCTAATCATAAGATAATCTGAAATGATGGGGAATACTCATATTAAATATGAATATATCGAAACTAAGAGTTTAACAACAACTGGAAAGTCAAACTCGAATACTAAAGTTGATTCTAACTATGTCTGAAATAAAGCCTCTAATGACTAGAAATGCTGGGACATACCCCAACAAAATCTAGCAAATACTGAAACTATAACTAAAAGCAAAGGAAAATAGTCATGTCAATCGTCCTCGAAGAATGAGGACTCACCGTTGATGCTGCTGAACTGAAGATTGGGAACCGATCTATGCGTCATCTGGAAGCTGAGAACCTGAACCTACATCACGAGAAGATGTAGCGTAGAGTATGCGTCAGTAATTGAAGGGTACTGATCATGCATGATAGAGTAAAGATGAACAATAATCATAATTGAACAAAAGCATATATCTGAGCAATGATAAGAGATAAGCATGATACTAAACTGAGAATACTGAACATGAAATAACTGAATGCAATGACCAAGTATTTAACATGTTGAGACTGAAAGCTGACTGTAACTGATGGCATGGTCAATACAATAGAATCTGTATGTAAGAGAGCTACTAATAACCGACAGAAAACCACATGAGTTAAATGTGGAGTCCGATATATACGCTCCATCAAGAGGACCCAATATACCTTGCTAGAGTTATAGAGGCATGATTGGCGTGATCACTAAAATGATGCCCACAGAGGGGACTTACAATGTACGGGGAAATAGTTCTGGGACTTGAGGGTGACTGACCCTAGTCAGCTCGGTATTAAGCTTCTCCCAATAGATTATGAAATTAACAATTTGTGAGCGAATATTTGTAATACAGGATAGCTCAAAACTGACATGCTAACTGAAAATGCAACATTAATATGCTGATAATAAATCATTAAAATTTAAGGCATGTATATATGAAATAACTGACCTAGCCTGTGCAATTCATGAACTAAAACAACTACATAGCTAGAGTTCTAAATTTATGAAAGGATCTACGCAAAACAATGCTAAAATCATGATAATCTGATTAGAAACATTAAAGTAACTAATTCATAATAATCTACTGAAATTCTAGAAACCCTAGGTTTAGATAATCTGAAGGGAATCAAGAATCTTACTGAATTTTAGGGACCTAATGGGTGAAAGGAACCCACTAGTAAAATCCCACATACCTGGTGAAGAATTCCACGAAGAAATATTTCGATTTTGAGCTGGAACTGAAGGAAACCTTGATAAATTCTTGGAAAGCTTTGGTCGACTCTTTCTTCTCTCTGGTTCTAAGTTTGATCGATTATTTTGAGAAAGAATTGACTAGGGTAGGTTCTAATTAAGTTGCTAGGCTAAAACTGACCAAAACAATGTAGTTTAGGAGTTAAACAACGTAGTTTAGGGGTCCAACGCATAGGGAAAAGACCAAACGATCCCTGACTTAAAAGTCCGTCAAAGCCGACCACGAGCCGACTCCTGTCAACCATGGATTGGCTTTCAGAGACTTAGTTTTGGGGCTTCGATCCACGGGCCGTGGTGTGATCTACGGTCCGTGAGTTCGACCGTGGGTGTTCACCTAGCCATTTTCTTGAGTTGATTCTGGGAAGGCACTTCACGGGCACTACCACGGCCCGTCGTCAGGACCACGGCCCGTGAAGGGTCCCGTGGTCTGACGTTTGGGCCAGGTGGTCTCTACCTGGCGACCACGACTTGCCAGCACGGTCCGTAAGGTGGTCCACGGCCTGTGAAGGATCCCGTGGTCCACCACTTCTGGACAAGTGTGAGTCCAAGGACAGGTCAACGGACCGTGGTCCCTTTCACAGTCCGTCAACCCTGTCGTGGTTCACCTGCTGCTGCTGGTTTTCTGCTGCATTTTCTAAGCCTAGGTTCCTATGTTTTACATATATACAATTGAATTGAGAGTTGTCCATTGATTTATACAAACGAGAGGTTGCTAATGATTTATAGAAATAAGAGGCTGCCAACGATTTATACAAATCTAATGCTCCATAGCAAACATAAAGTTTGCTATGGAGCGCAATTATACCAACTATAGCTATAACATACAAATATGATTTTTATGTTTGCTAAACCTAAAATTTAAATTCAAATGGTGAACAACCGCCCAACAATATTTATCAACAAAATATATACCATAGAGATCAGGGGAAAGTTGAGCTAACCTTGTAAATAAACAATAAGCTATCTAAGAGAAAAGAACATGTAAGTGCTTACCATAGAGAATATGCTCCAAATTAAGATGTAACACATGAGACATTTAAATTTTGATTCTGTTAGTAAAGTCGATGTGTCGATTCAATGTTGTGTTTACTACTTTCAAATACGCACTAACTCATATTGAGTGAATTGTTGTGATTTTTTAAATAGATCAAAATAAGTGAATTGTTCAAAGTATAAGAAAATTATTGAGACTTTTTTTTTATATTCATCCTTTATTTAATGATGCTTTTGATCAACTACTTTATATTTTATAGTAGAATAATTTAAAAACAATCAAAAAGGCAATAATGACAAGTAGATTATAATTTATATCCTTAAAAACTTTTTTAAAGTGTACCAAATCCAAACGATTTGGCTCATCTCCATTACACCTACTCTCCATTTCCTAAGTGCATATTTACATGATTGACCCCTATCATATTCAAAATTTAAAATTCTAGATTAAATTTAATTTAACAAGCCTCTTAATCATGAACAAATTAGGAAAAAGCTCACCGACTTTGAAAAGAAAATTTTCATCTTCCAATTTCTTTTTGATATAATTTTAATTTTATTTAAAAAATTTATAAAATGAAAACATGAATATTCTTAATAAAAAAATACATAGAAGATACAAAATACACCAAAATAATTCAAAATAATCTCTTAAAATTTAGTGTTAAAAAATAAATTTCAAATCATGTTTTCTAAATTACTTCAACATATAACATTATATTTTCATTCACTTCTTGTAAACTATCTTTGACCGAAAAAAATAAAAATCTATTTTTGTGGAGTAAAAAAGATAAGTGTTTGGCAAATAAAATTATGGCAAAATAAACGGAGAGGAAAAAAGATATTGTATAACAGTATTTGTAAAATGTTTTAGAGTATTATCTGTTTAAAAATAAAGTTGGTCTCTTTGTTTCCTTTATTTTTTTTTATTTTTTTTTTGGTTAGATATAAAAAAAAGAGAGAATATTCTTGCCTTTAGATGAGGGAAAAGATATTAATGGTGATGTAAAACCTATATAATGAAAGTAATGATATTAATGAAGAGTCGAAATTAGTTAAACGATGAGACTTTACTTATTAAACTTGTGTGAGTTTTTTTTTTTTTCTTAATTCATATTTTAAGGGGAAAAAGACTTAAATATGTCATCGAATTTTGAGAAAACAGTAATCTATGCCATCTATTAAATGTTTTGTTAATCTATGCTATTTTCGCTTTAAAAAATGTTCATTCATGTCCTTATTTATTAACTGAAAATATTTTTGATTCCTTGCAAAATCATTTTTTATATGTGGTCAATTATGATTCAGTCACACCATTAATTAAATAATTTTTTTTAAAGAAACAAACTCAGATATGCCACAAACTTTGAGAAAAGGGCAAATCTATGTTATTTCAAATAACCAATAATAGCATGAATGAACCTTTTTTTCAAACGAAAATGGCATAGGTGGACCAAACTTTTAATGGATGACATCGATGAACCTTTTCTTAAAGTTTGATGACATATTTGTGCCATTTCCCATTTTTTAATTATGATTAAGAGGTCTGTTAAATAAATTTAATCTAGACCTTTAAATTTTTTGATAAGGCACAAGTACCCCTAGACTATGGCTGAAATCTCACAGACACACCTTAACTAAACTAAAGTCCTATTAACCCCCCTCCCGAACTCAATTTTTTTTTGTAATTTTAAACATTTTTTTGACCTACGTGACCTTCAGATCTCCTACACGCCTCACCTAAGTGGAGTCACGGAGTGTGCCACGTAAGTCAAAATGTGTACAAAATTACATACAAAAAAAAGAGTTCAAGGGATAAGAAAAATATAACAAATATCACTCATTTAAATATGCACTTATCTAGGTGATTAGTGATAATTTTATAATTATCATGATTGTGAGTTATACTCTTATTATTGTTCACTCATAAAGGAAAACAACAACGTGAATCATGGTGGCATTTATGTGGACACAAATGGGAAAAGATAAAGATTAATTAATTAGAATAAAGACATCTTATCTCAAAAGAGGAGAATGAAAGAAACAAGACAAGACTCACAATGTCGGAAAAAAGATTTTTGAAGAAATAAAGGGAGATGCAACGTGGTATAAATTCTGCATTAGGAAACCAATTTTATGATGGGTAAGTGACGCAAAGGAGAACAATGAAAACATACGTATTCCTCTTTAGCTTGGAGAAATAAAATTCAAGTACTAAAAAGATGCTCAAAAATATTAAGAATTTGTTTGGCATTGTTGTTGAGAGCTTAGACACACTTATTTTGAAAAAATAGGTGTTTGGCAAACATGTAAAAATGCAAGCAGTTTTTCTGCTGTTGGGAAGAAAATAAAAATTACTTTTTAAAAAAAAAAAAGCAGAAGCAGAATTATTATTTTTCAAGACTAAAATTGTCGTCAACGAAAACAGCATATCTATCTCGTAGACTTCAACTTCTTCAACTTGGAATGAAACATTCAATTCTGAAACTGTCGTCTCTTCCTCAGTAGGTAATTCAACAACATTTCGAGGTTTGACCTTCAATACAACTGCCCAATCATCCCTGTCCTTTTTCTTGCTGGGATAAGACACATAACACACTTGAGTTGCTTGCATTGCAAGAATAAAAGGTTCATATTTTTTTATATCGACGACGATGGTTATCAACCAATTTGTACTGATTTTGCTTATTAACACCAACATTCATAGTTGGGTCAAACCATTCACATTTGAATAATACAGTTTGCTTTAAAGGTGCTTCACGATATTCCACTTGTATAATCTCTTTTATTCGTCCATAATAATCACCAAAATTTGGATAAGAGATACAAACTCCACTATTCATTGTTGATCTTGCACTACCATGACATTCTGTGTGAAATTTGTATCCATTAACAAAAAAAATGGAATGACATGCAGCGCTTATTAATGGTCCACGAGCAAGACGACGCAAGAATTCATTCTCATTAATGGGATTGCATCGAACCTATTTTAAAAAATTGCAAGACTTATTTGAAAAGTCAATTTAAGTACATCACCGTATTGAAGAGAATAATTTTTCAAAATCTTATAAATTCCTTGAACCGTGTAGAGAAATTTTCTTCAAGACTTTCGTCTATTTGACCCTAAGATAGATTCGAAAATTCTTCTTGCAAACATTGCATGAACATACTTCATTACAACAAAATAAGTTAAATTGAAAAGTCTTGATATAAGGATATGTTTATATTACTAAGAAAATATAACTAATTTTTGTTACCTCACAAATGGCTCAACCTCCTTACAATTTAGTAAGATATAAGTTTGGGCGGCCCTCATTTCTTCAAGGGATAAATCCCTTTTTTTTGCTTCTCCCCCTAGTCGACCAGGATGGGAAAATATTGATAAATTTCCTTCATGATCATTCATATCACCACCGTCATCGTTACGATCCACATTATGATTACATGTCATGAGGTTCAAAATAAAGAGAAAACAGTTGTGTTGACTCAGTCATCAAGTATGCTTCACAAATGGAACCCTCAACACTAGCTTTATTCCCAATCATCCTTTTAATATTTCCCAGATACCTAGATAAAACGGATGGACCATTACATTAGAAAATGAATGTTTAGCCTACTAGTCACAAGTTTAACATAAATTTCACATTTACCTTTCAAAAGGATACATCCATCAATACTGCACAGGTCCAACTATCATTTCTTCATAGGTGCATAGAAAGATGTTCCATTGACTCAAAGAACCCAGGAGGAAATATTCGTCCTAACTTACACAAGATTTGTGGGATATCTCCCTCTAATCTCTCCATGTCATCCACTCGAAAAGTCGTTGAAGTAAGATCTTTAAAAAGTAAGCTCAATTATGTAAGCGCCTGCCACACATTACTAGGAGGTAACTCACGAAAAGCAATAGACATTAGTTGTTACATGAACACGTGGCAATAGTGAATTTTCATGCCAAAAATCCTTTTCGCATTTGTGTCGGGACATCTACCCAAATTTAAAACATACATATCCAGAAACTTTAACCCTTTCACCCAATTGAACAAGATAGCTCATGCTTCCTTGTCTATTGTATATACAACTTTGGGATATTTTCACTACTATCCTTTGCCAATTGAGGTCGATCACAATAGTCTACCATATCTTCACGTGATTGTGGATTGTCTTTGATTTTGTCATCAAAATTAAGAACTGTGTTAAACACATTATCGAAGACATTTTTTTCAATATGCATGACATCAAGATTATGTCGAATCATGTTCGAAATCCAATAAGGAAAATCCCAAAAGATGCTTCGCTTTTTCCATCCACAAGACTTACATATTCTTTGATTAACTTCTTCTGCATCTAAGTCTGTTACTTTTCTTATGCCCAAATCACAAATTTGGTTCAATAATTCCTCTCCTATTTTATAGGATAGTGGTGATCTTTGGACAGTCTTGCCTTTAAGAAAATTCTTACAATCTCTCCTAAATGGGTGATGTTGAGCAAGAAACATCCTATGACAGTCAAACCATGATGTTTTCCTACCATGTTTCAATATAAAGGATTGTGTTTCCTCCATACATTATGGGCATGCTAACTTACCTGCACTGCTGTAGTGCTCCATCCCGATAATATAGAATATGCTGGAAAGTAACTGATTGTCCACATCAAAGCTGCCCTTAGTTGAAAGGTTTGCTTTTTTGACTTGTCAAATGCTTCAACACCTATGTCCCACAATAATGTCAATTTTTTTCTTAGAGGCTATAGATAAACATCAATTTTATGTTTGGGGTTGTTTGACCCCGGAACAGTGACTGTTAAGAACATATAAGCCTCATTCATACACATCCTTGGAGGTAAATTGTACGGAGTAGAAATCACAGTCCACGAAGAGTATTTGCTCCCAGACTGACTAAATGGTTGGAAACCATCAGTACATAATTCCAATCTTATATTTCTTGGTATAACAACAGAAAAAATGATGAGTTTCATTAACATTCTTCCAAGCCTCGGAGTCTGATGGATAACACATTACACCATCCTCTTTTGTATGCTCATGATGCCATATCATGTTTGAAGTTGTAGCATGAGATGCATATAATCTTCATAATCTAGGAATCAAAGGAAAATAATACATTTTCTTATATGGGACCAATTTCCTCTTATGAGAGCCAACACGACTCTTGTATCTCTCATGGCCACAAAATGTACATGAAGTAATGTATTCATCATCATCCCAATACAACATACACCGGGATTCACAATAATCAATTTTTTCAACCGACAAAACCAAGCTACGCACTAGTTTCTTGGTCTGATAATAGCTATCAAGCACTATGTTATCTTCTGGTAAAGCATCTGTCAAGAATTGCATAATTTGGTTATACCCTCTTTGTGACATTTTGTTCTCCATTTTAATATTAACATCCAAGAGACAACCGCAAGTGGAGAGAGAGAAGAACCGGGATACAATTTTGCATCGGCTTCCTGTAGCAAATCATAAATTTTTTGGGACTAAGGATTAGGATCTTCTTCCATCAAAGGTTCACAATGAGGAGATGAATCGTGTTCATTATTGTTAAAAGATTGTGAACTCGAACCCTGGGGAAAGTTAGGACCAGCTGCATCCAAAATCATTTGTCGATATGGATTATCATATCCTAATTGAGGTTGAGCCCCACCGTACAAATCTTGACCAGAAGAATTCTCATTGATCACATCTTTTTTTCCCTGATGCTTCCAAACAAAATAGTTATCAACAAATCCAGACTTATAAAGTTGATGTTTAATGGTTTCGATATCCATGTATCTAAAGTTATGACATTTCTTACATGGGCATCTGACTTTTTCACCACTCATGCAATTTTGTTGCGAACATGCAAATTGAATAAAGTTATCCACACCGATTACGAAACTAGAGTTTATAGCTCCTCGGCCATCCAATCTCTCATACATCCAACCATGCTCTATATTATTCATATTCCTATTTATGTTTAAGTAGACAAAATAGGTAAAAACAAAAGCAAATTGAGTGGCCAAAAGATACTCTCTACCTAATTTAAGCAGATAGACAAAACAAAAATAATTGTGTAACGACATGATTCCATCGTTAGGTAAAATTCAATGGGAAAATAATTGGGGATAGAAAACTTTTTCGTAGTAACTTGAGATTTCCTAGCCTAGTCCAGATTTGGACGAAATCGGAGTTTATGAGGTGTAGGGAAATCGGGTAAGAATCGGGTGAGTTAATTATGATTTTGAATACATGAGTAGTTAGATAACTCGCTAAGGAATCCGTATGACTTTACGAAATTGAATTCGGGCGAGTAGAACTCCTGGAATCGATCTTAGCGTAAAAGGTATTTTATGAGCGTCGTTGGTTAGAGGTGTGTTGTGAAATTGGGATTTTGGAATTCTTTAAATAGCTCACTGGTTCGTGCAAGCCGCCTTGGTGGGGCGTTTTGGTCTCTCTGGCGGTGCCGTTGTTGCGAGGTGGTGGCCGTTGTGGCAGGTTCGACGCGACTTAAGGTCATTAATAAATCCCTAAGTGACCTTATTATGCAGTTTTTGATTTTTTTAGAGCTAAGGAACGAACCCCAGGCGACCCCTACTCATTTTTCACCATTCTTGAGGCTAAAGGTAAGTTTTTCATTCCCCCAATCCATTTTTCGATCCGTATAACTTCATAGAATGGAAAAATATTGATGGGGGGAGGGTTTTGTTATAGATTCTATGGTGGAACCCTAAATTGGATAATTGAGATCATGGATTTGATCTAGGGTTCATAGAATTGTTAGTAATCCAGGTAATTAGTGATTGCTTATTGATTCCCGTATTTTATTGATTATTTGTAGACCAAGAATAAGCGGAACGAATTCGGAAAGGAAAGGATCAGGTTTCTTAGGGTTTCAAGCTTGTTTCAAGGTAGGTGATGGTTGTGATTCTATGATTGTGTGATGTATGTTTGTTCTTGCTTCATTATGATACATGAATGTATATGAATGTTGCATTATTTATCACACTTGTTGTAAATGAGATAGATGAATGATGGTTACCATGAAATCATGACTTAAATGTATGATCTTGATGATATACTTGTGATTGTGATGGTGGTGTGTTGAATGGATCGGTTGCCACGTTTCGGCATAACTAACTTAGATCGGCTGTCATGTTCCGGCATAACTAAACTTGGATCGGTTTCCACGTTCCGGCATAACTAACTTAGATCGGTTTCCATGTTCCAACATAATTATGGGATCGGTTGCCACGTTCCGGCATAAACATTGGATCGAGTACCACATTTTGGAATGTTAACATGTTAGGTGTGGGTTCAATGAGAGGACCATTGAATTTGGTTCCGTGAGAGGACCATTGAATTGTGTTATGTATCTACCTATGATGAGTTCGTTCATATCTAATGATGATTGATATTGGAAGACGGTATGTTATTGTAAATTAATATAAATGTGATATGTGAGAATCGTGAAGTTATTCATTGTTCGTATATGTTGATGATATTGTATTTGTTCGTTATGTGCATGTGATTATATTGTTGTATTGACTAATGTATGTTACACTTATTGGGATAACCGCGTGATCCTACCAGTACAATGTGGTTGTGTACTTATACTACACTTGCTTGTTCTTTGTTAAGTACAGGGCATCTTCAGGCGGCTATTGATAAACCTCAGCTAGTTGACTATTGAGTGTGACTGGATTCAAGGGTGAGCCAGTTCTTTCAGGCTGCCATGAATCCTTCTTGTTTAAGTCCACTCTTTTTGGACTCAGACTATTTGTTTAAGGTGTTGTTTAGTTTTGGGGTTGTACCCCTTATTCTTAGACTTGTCGTTAGTAGAGTTTTGGTACATTGACTTTCAGGTTCTAGGGGTTGAATTTCCGCATTAGTTTGGTTAGTTAATTGTTTAAACATTTGGAGTTTATGGGAACTACGTATTTTTATTATTATTTAAACCTATTTCCATAGCTTTAAATGTGTATTACTTGGGTTAAGTTGATTAGTTGGACTGTAGTTTTGGTTCTCCCACCGGAGGGTTAGTGTGGGTGCCACTCACGACGGTCTGGGTCGTGACCAAGTTGGTATCAGAGCCCTAGGTTCGTTGATCTCATTGTACCAAAATGAATCTAGTAGAGTCTTGCGGAACGGTATGATGACGTCCGTACTTTTCTTCGAGAGGCTATAGGACTTTAGGAAAAACTCACTTCTTTCTACTCCTTCGTGTTATGACTTGAATCCAATTGGTAACTGGGTGATACAAATTGATATCTTTCCTCTTTCACTCTATGGTCTGAGCTATAGCAACAAAAGTGGTAACACCATCACTAGCAAGAGAGGATGTGTATAGACTACCAACAGTTGAAGAGGGTCACCATTCAGAATAAGTATCCATTGCCTCAGATATATGACCTTTTTGACCAATTGCAAGGTGCATCCGTTTTCTCTAAGATTTATTTAAGGTCTGGTTACCAACAGTTAAAGATTGAGGCGGTTAAGAATTGGGTTCGACCAAGTTCTGTGATTAAAATTAGCATTTTTGTGGGGCTCGCTAGCTACTAGTGTCACTTGTGGTATGAGTTGAGTCTAATCCCGATTCCAATTGGTAAATCAACGAAGTGAACTAGACGTCGTAGTCCCAACTGAAGGGACACGAGCAAATTATTTGGAACTAAGAAGGTTCCAATTGGTACATGGCCTTAGGGGCCATATAAGGCATAATGGTCGTCTATGGAATGAACTAATAAAATAATTTGGACTTTTCTGCAAGTTGTAATAGCTTGAGTGTCGTGAAACTTGTTGTGCAAAGAAAGTCATCACGAGATTAGGTACAAGGGTCTAGATAAACTGCGATATGGTTTGTAAGCGAGAAATCTGGACGTGCTTTGCGATCAACTGATAACCGTGTGAGAGCCTAGGTGTATCCAAGGGATATGTGTGTGGTAGTGTTGAAACGATGTAAAAGGATTCTAAAGTGCGTACTTTGTTGGGTTGACTCGGGGTAGGCAATGATTATCCTAGCTAAGGGGATTGAGTACTCTAAAAATTGCTAGGTAAAGCTGGGAACATTTGTGGAATTTAGAAAAGAAAAGAACCAAGAAAAATTATTGGCAGGGGTTCTGTTTCCATTTTGGCCGCTAGGGCGGGACTTTTCCCGCCAAGGCGAGGCAGCCAGTGCGGGATTTCTTCCACCAGAGCGGGATAGGGCAATACAGAATCTCAACCTTGTCTCCCCTATTTTCCCTAGTCACAATTTCAGAACTCGAATTGTACCCAAACTAACCCCTGCGATCTAATTAAGTGTTCAACAATCGAATATAAGTTATAAGTGTGTTAAAATTGTGGAGAACCTGGGCATACGAAGAGGAAATCAGGGAGGTCGTGGAGGCCGAGGAAATGGTAATGCAGGTAGAGGAGTAGTGATGCCAGGCAATGAGGTTGCCCGTCAAGATGACAGGGCTCAATTTTATGCTTTCCGGGTAAGACCGAGTTTGAGGGTGTGATGCAGTGGTCACAAGAGTTACTCTTGTATGTGCCCGGATGGCAATTATTTTGTTTGATCCGGGTTCTACGTAATCGTATGTGTCACTTCAATTTTTCTTGGGATTTGATGTGGTTTGTGATATACTTGATGCCCCCATCCATGTTTCTACCCTAGTTGAAGAGTCAGTCATAGTCTCCCATGTGTATCGTGTTGTCCTGTTGTGGTTATGGATTTTTAGATATAGGTTGATTTGGTTATGCTGAATATGACTGACTTGATATAATCTTAGGCATGACTTGGTTGTCCCCCTATTATACCAGGTTTAATCGTAATACTAAGTCGGTAATTCTAGATATCCCTGGTAGGGAAAGATTAGAGTTGGAAGGGGTGTACAAGCCTAAGCTAGCTAAGATCATATCCTCTATTCGGGCGAGGAAACTGGTAGGGCAGGGTTATTTGGCTTATTTGGATCATGTTTGGGATGTTGAGGTTGAGTCTCTCTCTATTGAGTCTGTTCCTGTGATGTTTGAGTTTTAAAGAAGTGTTTCCAATGGATTTGCCTGGTATGCCTCCATATAGAAATATAGATTTCTGCATTGACTTGGAAACTAATACTTGCCCCATTTCATCCCTTTGTATCGTACGGATCCAGCAGAATTAAGAGAGCTTAAGGCTCAAATCAAAGAGCTTTTTGATAAAGGGTTCATCTGTCCTAGTGTTTCCAAGTGCGGTGCTCCTGTCTTGTTTGTTAAGAAGAAGGAGGGTATTATGAGGACTGGTGATTTTATCTTAAGCTCTAAAAGAGTGTATTGATACCAGAATGACAAGCTTATGGATAAATAAAGTCTCATTGAGTATAGTTGGGTGAAGGTAATTGAACAATTTAGTAAGTAAATATGTATAAAATTGGGTTAGCCCTTTGAATTTGATGGGTAAACCTGAGTTTGAGGTGTCGTGTTGATGAAAGGTTGACTTCGTAGTGATAGTCGGGGCTGACTGAGCATAATGGTAATAAGAGTTCGTGGTGGATTGTAATGGGATGCAAATATATAATGAGATTGTTGATTAAGCAAATTTTGTATAGAAATTACGACTTGTGAGTACCTAAGGTTGTGGATTTTTAATATTTGATGAGTAACGTGGTTTTATGGAAAGTTTTAAGAGATGGTGGGACACCATTCAAATAGAAATTAAAGAGCTAGAGTCATAATGAAGAAAAATAGTGGGATGTAGTACAGCCTTTAGATAGAGGCAAGAGCAAGAATATTTTATTTGATTGCAAAGGTTAAAGAGATATCTTCAGAATTGGCAAGGTGAGAAATGATCAATTGTATCCGGTATTGAGCATTTGAAAGGACTTACACCTGGGGTGGTAAGTTGCAAGTTTACTACTATTGATTGTTAAGTACCTAAGAAAGGTTTCATTTTTTTAAAGTGTTGGTTTATAATAAGGTAAAAGGTCGGAGTGTTTATGATGGTTTTTAGTGTTGTGAGTAGGATTCACTAGCTATGCTCTAGTGTGTTTTCACTTTTGTGTGTGGATCCCTAGTGGTGGATCAGGGGTACCAAATCCTGCGATGTTCTCTTGGTTGTGTGGGAAGATTGAGAAGATTTGGGTTACTTCGAATGACATAATTGGTGTTGTCTTGGAGTTGTTAATTTTTTTAGTGGTTCTACATGTACCACTTGGTTAAGAGACTTTATAGAAGAGCTACCATGCATAATTGTGGCTGTCCGACAATCTTAATATTCCTCTAGTAGTCAAGGTCATGTATCGTTTATGTGTGGTTGAATGTGGGGATCTTTGGGTCCAATTCTACTGTTCTTGAGAGGTAACCTACATTTACTAAATCTAGCTTCTCGATAGTGTTGTGAGAGGATTTGTATGCTTGGGCATATCGCTCGATTAGTATCGGATGTCTAAAAACCATATATTTGTAACTTAAGCTCATAGTAATTTATGTTGTGAGATGGATATGTTGATAAGAACTATGATTGTTTGGTATTATGAGTGTGTGTTGGTTGGTTCAGGTTCACTTCTAATTGTGGCAAAATTTGATTTAAGATTTTATCATGGTTATGTGAGAAAGGATTCGTCCTAATGTTTGTGTCAAAGTCCTTGATAACATGTGGAAGAGGTTTGTACGATCAACTTTGGTGGTTGTTAGGAATCGTTTTGTTGTTAGTTAAGTTTACATACAACAATATTTATCACTAGAGTTTTGAGATGACTTCATTGAGGCATTGTAAGGGAGGATATGTAGGTATTCAATGGTTGGTTTGAGGTTGGAGATGTAAAACCCTTAGAGGGTAATGAGATTCGGTAAGAAGGGCATGTGATACAAGTATCCCCAATAATTCGACGATTCAGATACTACTCTACCCTTACTTTAGCCAGTCTTTCCTAATTGATCACTAGGGGATGAGTGATGGGTAAATTGGTATCTATTGTAATGACCTGATTTCATCGTTAGGGAAAAGTCAATGGGGAAATAATTGAGGCTAGAAAACATTTTCGTAGTAACTTGAGATTTCCTAGCCTAGTCCAGATTTGGACAAAATTGAAGTCAATGAGGTGTAGGAAAATCTGGTAAGAACTGGTTGAGTTAATTATGATTTTGATTATATGAGTAGTTAGATAACTCGTTAAGGAATCCGTACAACATTACGGAATTGAATTCAGGCTAGTAGAACTCCTGGAATCGATCTTAGCGTAAAAGGTATTTTCTGAGCATCGTTGGTTAGAGGTGTGTTGTGAAATGAGGATTTTGGAATTCTTTAAATAGCTTACTGGTTCGTGCAAGCCACCTTGGCGGGGAATTTTGGTTGCTCTGGCAATGCCGCTGTAGCGGGGTGGTGGCCGCTGTGGCGGGCTAGACGCGACTTAAGGTCGTTAATAAACCCCTAAACGACCTTATTATACACTTTTTGATTTTTTTACAGATAAGAAACGAATTCCAGGCTACTCCTACTCATTTTTAACCATTCTTGAGGCTAAAGGTAAGTTTTTCACTCCTCAAATCCATTTTTCGATCCGTAGAACGTAATAGAATGAATAAATATTAACGGGGAAGGGTTTTGTTATAGATTCTATAGTGGAAACAACCCTAAATTGGATAATTGGAATCATGGGTTTGATCTAGGGTTCATAGAATTGTTAGTAATCCGGGTAATTAGTGATTGTATATTGATTTCCGTATTATACTGATTGTTTGTAGACCAAGAACAAGCGGAACGAATCCATAAAGGCAAGGATCAAGTTTCTTAGGGTTTCAAGCTTGTTTCGAGGTAGGTGATGGTTGTGATTCTATGATTGTGTGATGTATGTTTGTTCTTGCTTCATTATGATACATGTATGTATATGAATGTTGCATTATTGATCACACTTGTTGTAAATGAGATAGATGAATAATGGTTACCATGAAATCATGACTTAAATGTATGATCTCGAGGATATACTTGTGATTGTGATGGTGGTGTGTTGAATGTATCGGTTGCCATATTCCGGCATAACTAACTTGGATCGGTTGCCACATTCCGGCATAACTATACTTGGATCGGTTGCCACATTCTGGCATAACTAACTTGGATCGGTTGCCACATTCCGGCATAATTATGGGATCGGTTGCCACGTTCCGGTATAAACATTGGATCGAGTACCACATTTCGGTATGCTAACAGTTTGAGTGTGGGTTCCATGAGAGGACCATTGAATTGGGTTCCGTGAGAGGACCATTGAATTGTGTTGTGTATCTACTTGTGATGAGTTCGTTCATATCTAATGATGATTGATATTGGAAGACGGTGTGTTGTTTTAAATTGATATAACTGTGATATGTGAGAATCGTGAAGTTGTTCATTGTTAGTACATGTTGATGATATTGTATATGTTCGATATGTGCATGTGATTATATTGTTGTATTGACTAATGTATGTTACACTTACTGGGATAGCCACGTGATCCTACCAGTACACTGTGGATGTGTACTGATAGTGCACTTGCTTGTTCTTTGTTGAGTACAGTGCATCTTCAGGCGGCTATTGATAGACCTCAGCTAGGTGACTATTGAGCGTGACCAGATTCAAGGGTGAGCCAGTTCTTTTAGGCTGCCATGAATCCTTCTTGTTTAAGTCCACTCTTTTCGGACTCAGACTATTTGTTTAAGGTGTTGTTTAGTTTCGTGGTTGTACCCCTTGTTCTTAGACTTGTCGTTAGTAGAGTTTTTGTACATTGACTTTCAGGTTCTAGGGGTTGAATTTTCGCATTAGTTTGGTTAGTTAATTGCTTAAACCTTTGGAGTTTATGGGAACTCCACATTTTTATTGTTATTTAAACATGTTTCTGTAGCTTTAAATGTGTATTACTTTGGTTAAGTTGATTAATTGGGTTGTAGTTTTGGCTCTCCCACTGGAGGGTTAGTGTGGGTGCCACTCACGATGGTCTGGATCGTGACAAGTTGCTGGAGTAGCTCACTAGGCATGCTGAAAAGAGTTTATGAGCTTTCCAAAACTAAGACGAAAAAAAATTCCCTATTGAAGCATTATGATTCCAGCCAACATACAAAATAATGAAAGCATTCCAATTCAAATCAACTTCCAGGATCCAGCCAATTTACTAAAGCTATCTAAAAATAGTATGAACCTCATAAAATTAAAGATAAACAAGAGGAATTGAAGCATTACAGTCAACTTACAGTACAAACAATACTTCCTTTGTGTGAGAAAATTTAGAGGAAGAAAAAGAAACTGAAGCCAAATTCTACACTTAACCAGCAACAAATAGTAGCTCATTACGTGTTAAACCTACTAATAAACAATCAATTAGCTAACCAATTTAATCTTAGAGGTTGTTGGTCACTGTGCAATTACTTTTACTGGTAACTTATGTCTCGTTCAAAAAATATTTTCCTTATTGAAGCATTCTAAATTTCGGCCAACTTACAGAATAATGAAAACATGCTAATTCCAATCAACTTACTGAAGCATTCTATTTCAGTCAACTTACTGAAGATTTATAATTATAGTATGGATTTCACAAAGTAGAAGATAAATAAGAGGAATTTAAGCATCACAGTCAACTTACAGTACGCGCAACACTTCAGTGTGAGCAAAACTACATGAAGAAAAATAAATTGAAGCCAAATACTAAACTTAACAATGTCACGACCCAGGGGTACCCCTAGATGCAACACGGCGTACTTGACCCCGAAGGGGCCTCATACAAGCCCTTAGCATACATAAACATAAGAAAATAGAAATGATGCGGAATTTAAATTTTCTCAATCAAAGTCTTTTTCATAAAACCGAAAAGAATCTAGACATTGTCTCATAATCCATCTACTACAATAGAATGTCAATAGGGTCACAGCCCTTTACAATCAAAAAGTCTCAAAAGTAGAATATAAGAAAGTAACTAGAAGTGAATGACATTTTGTCCTCGAACCATGAGGACTCACCACAAGTCTTGGAGATAAGCAATCCAAGCCTTTGACAAGAAAGGAAGTACACTTCACCTAGCCGGAATCTACACTTACCAAAAATGTAGAAGAAATAGGGGTTAACACAAATATGTACCAAGTATGGAAGCATGCATAAAAATCCTTGAAGTATGATAAAAAGGATAATTTATTTGAAAAGCATGCATTTGTCAAGTTTGAGAATCAGTTGTGCATTTTAATGTAAAACACAAGTCATAGCATATTCATCACATAAATCCTCACAACATAGTAGAACCATTACCTTAGCAACCCTATGGTGTGCTTGTGCAATGTATGGTTGGCATCCCATAATACCAACCATACTAAGTACTCCTTTGAAGCCACCTTAGTAATACATATCATCTTTAGACCTCATCATAGTCAATAGTTATAGATAAAAAATAGTCATGTACATTACTTGAACATAAGGAAAGTCATTCATAACAACAATCCATTCAACATACATGCATACATTCATGCGTTATCATAGCATAAAGAACCATCCCATACCACATTTCTAAGTCTACTAGTGCAATGTAAAAGTGAAGTCCCATAACCCCACTCCTACTAAGTAAAACTCATCAAGAAGTCATAAGTATAGTTCGTGTCATATTCATTATCTTGTCATGTAGGGAAAGTAGCCATAACCGACATAGACCATGTGAGCTACATTGAATTCGGTGTCGTGTAACCCCACACCGAAAGAAGGTGTCCTACTTGCCTAAGGTAGAACTAAATATATTAGGTTTTAGGTGGATCCACTAGCTAAAGACCTATGTGGGCACATAGTTATGGGATAGGGAGATTGCTTCTAGAAAGCCGACCTATTGTATTGGCGGAGGAGCTTCCATCTCATGAGAATAATTTAGATGACCCAACCTATTGTATTGACGGGAGGGCCTCTACCTCATTTTCTATATCCACTCGGTGCTAAGCATTATTTCCCAAATTGTACATAATTAGTCTTGAATTGCATTTACATGTGTGAAGGAATAACTTGCCCTTCATTCAATACAACTCATAAAATAGCTCATAGATTCAATTAGGTGAGAATGAACTTTCAACCTTAGAATCATCATTAACATGCGAGTAAACCTTTCACATCATGTTCATAGTATTTCATGATAAAAGCCTTTCAATCAACACAACAACATTATCATCATCCTAGACAATTCATACATAGTTATGTGTAAGGGTAAGGGAAGAATGATCTTTCATCAATACCACAATTTACAAAATAGTCATAGGATCTTCACTTTCTTAGTGAATCATAAGTTCATACATAACTTTCATCAACATGTACAAACCTTCATAATTTACCCTTCAAGGGTCATGAATCATGTCTCACAATCACACCTAGAAATACTACATTAGGCATGGATAAAACAAGATTCAACAACTAAAATACCATAGACACAATTCAAAATATTCATCTTGCATCAATACACCCATCACAATTCATGAAATTGGGATCATGGGGAAATCCATGGGTTCATGGGGAATTTTATCATAAAATCACCAATAAACAACAATTCAATCATAATAATAGTCAATTAACTCATTGAAATCGTTTTTAGGAAGAACCCATGTTATAGAGTTTGTACCCTAGATTTTGAAGAATCTAGTAATTTGAAATTGAGAGATTTAGGGCTTCATGGAAGAAAGCTTTCCATGAATCAAGACCCCCATACCTTGATTGGAGATTTCCCCATGAATTGGAGTTGAGAAGTTAAGTTCTTGAGCCCTAGTCTTCAAGTTCTTGTTCTTTTTCAATGGAGGAATTCTAGTGAGAGAAATATTGAGTGGGAGAGAATTTTGGGAATTATTTAGGTGTTGTGAATTAATGAATAAATTGGGTGAATTTGACTTAAAATCAACTTATATAGTACCCCCAAAAATACCCAAAACGACCTCACTTTGATTGGACTTGAAAAGGAAAAGACCTACTTGACTCTCATTTAAGGAGCCCGTCCAGGTACCACGAGCCCCTTCACGAGACGTGGTGAGGACCACGACTCGTGGTCTTGCCCATGAAGGTTGGGGTAGTGGCTAGGAATTGGGCACCTTAAGCTCATGAGCCCAAGGTATTACCACGAGGGGCTCCATGCCTATGGCAACCCCACGAGGCCTCCCACAAGCCGTGTCCATGACCACCAGCCGTGGTGATGTCCGTTGAAGTTGAGGCAGTAGCTAGGATTTTGGGTGGCCATTTTTCCATGGCCAAGTGATCTTCACGAGCCCCTTCACGACCAGGGGTGAGGACCACTGTAGCGACTCGAAAAATGATAGGTTGATCTAGAGCCTCATCGTTTGGGTTAGTGTGACTTAAGGTTGATTTGTAGCCTGTTTTTAGAACTTAATGGAGCAATGATAGAAGCCTAGGGTGCAAACAAGGGCCTAAACTAGCATGATCGAGTGAAAGAAACCTTGTTCTTTGAGGGGCTGTTTGGCAAAGGGAGTACTTGATCACCCAAGGGGTTGGGCCAGTCGCCTTGGGCTCATGTGATAGCCTAATGGGCTGCCTATTTGGCCTAGGTTCTGGACCAAAGGGCGAGCTAAGTCGTAGCTCGCCAAGTTGGTTGGCGTGTCGCCCATTGTCCCCCCTCCATCGCCCAATGGACTGCCCATTTAGTGAGCTCACTGGAACAAAGGGCGAGCCAAGGGTGCACTTGGCGAGTCGCCTAGTGCACTTGGCGAGCCAAGGTTTCCAAAGGGCGAGTTTGGACGGGCAAGGGCAGAATTTTTAAGTTGGAACTTTAAGGGTCCTTGGTTATCTTCCAAATTTAAGTCCTTATTATTCTATTCGTTTCCTAACAACTATAAGACCTTTTTATGACCTAAATCCTTTCATCTAAGCCTCTCCAAAGAGAATAAAAAAAGAAACCCACCTCCTCTCAAATATTTTTTTTTCTCTAGAAATTCCCAAAGAAGAAGAAAAAGAAGAGAGAGCTAGGGTTTTGGATTCAAGGCGTTTCTTCACCAAATTTCTTGGGGAATCTTAGTAAAGGTATGGTGATTCTTCATCTACGGTTAGCTTTCACCCTAGAGTCAATTTCAAAGAAGTTTCAAAGTTCTCAAGTTTCACAAAAACCTTAAGTTTTACTCAATCTCATGGGTTCTTGCATCAAACATTTTCAAATGATAAATTATGATTATATTGATGTTTAATTGATGATTTACGATGAAAATACTCTATGAACCCATGATTTCTCTCAATTCTTAAATTGTGACTTATGAAGTGGGTTTGTTCATTATGAATGAATGTTGATGGATTTCTGCCTAGATTGATTTAGATTTTGATTTGTATCATCACCTATGTCTAATTATGATGAATTGTTGGTGAATTGCGGATTGGTGATTATGGCCTTGAAAGGGAAATTTGACCTAATTACTTGTTGTAATAGAATGATGTTTAAATTGTTGATCCACTTGAAAGGTGGAAGTGGTTACTTACTATGTACATTGTGATCATGGCCTTGAAGGCATAGTTTAATGAATTGAAGTCTTATCATAATATTGTAATGTGAATGTATAATGTGAAGGATATACATGTGACTTCAATGATAGAATGAATATCTTGTATAGAATGTGAATGTGTTGTGACTGAAAGCATATTCTCACTTAACACTCATAAATGTGAATGATGGAACGTGAAGGGTTCTATAATATAATGTTGTATATCTTGAATTAGTAGGCTTGTGCATCGTATTCTTGTATGCGTGAATGTAAAAGTGAATGAAGTATCTTGAATTGGTAGGCTGAGGCACCCTCTTCTTGAATGAATGAAAGTATTGTTGAATCTTGAGTTGGTAGGCTTAGGCATCCTCTCTCGAGTAATGAACGTGTCTTGACTTGATGATTATGAATCGATAGGCCAATGGCATTCCTTTCATAAATGAATGATGAGGTATTTTAGACTATGGCTTGAACCGGTGGTAGCCCTTCATGATGAGTCTAGAACCCAATGTGAATGTAAAAACCTTGAATCGATAGACCTAGTGTTGGTAGCCCTTTCACGTGTGAAATGATGACCTTGTAACGGTAGACCCAATGTTTATGACACCCTTCTTGGAAAGTCAATGAGTTATCCCTAATATGCCTTGAATCGGTAGACCTAGTGATGGTGGTCCTTTCTTGTGTAGTGTACTTTTGGTCGGTAGACCTAGTGTTTGGTAGCCCTCTCAAGTACAATGATGTTAATGTGAATGAACTACTCTATGGGAATGGAGGCTAAGCACCGAGTGGATATGGTAAGATGGAAACTCTCTCAATGTTAGGCTAGAGTTCCAATGAACATCTTCCTATCCCATAACTATGTGCCCACATAGGATATTATCCAGCAGATTCCATCCGAGCTAATGTTACCGGTTTACCTTAGGCAAGTAGACCAACCCTTACGATGTGGGATAGTACATTGGATTCCATGATTTAACTCTAATGGTCTATGTCGGTTAATGCATGTTCCCATCATGTGAGATGTGCACTTTGGTTTCTTGAGGAGTTCTACAAAGTGTGGGTAGTAGTATGGGATGCTATCCATGCATTGCACGAGTAGGATTTGAGAGGGTCATAGTGAGTTCTCTAAGTTTTATTGACTATTGTTTGAATGTCCTCCTAGGAAGACGTTGAGGAGAATGTTGATCTAATGTTTAATGAATGAAAATCCTCTAAATGATGTTATTGAGTAATGTTGACTCTCATATGCTTAAATGTAAAGATGCATGCTATACTTGGATTGTATTATGAGTACTTCCTTGTAATGACTTATTGTATATGAATGTGCCTTGTTTATGGTGACTTCAAAGGAGTACTTAGTGTGAGTAGTAGTATGGGATGCTACTTGTACATTGCACAACTATGACTTAGAGTTGTCTTAAATGTTGGTCTCAATGTGATGATGTGACTCATGTATTGTTTATGTCTCTTAAATGCTTTATTGTGTAAAGGTGGAAAGGATGAATGATAAGTTCACTTTTGGTGACCTTAAGGTGGTGCCTTAGTGTGGGTGGTGGTATGGGACACTACCCATACATTGCACAAGGTATAGCTTGAGGGTTACTTGAGATAGAGGCTCAAGGTGAAGGTAAAGTTTTATATGTGATCTGTTCAAATGTGAATTATGTGACCTTGTATGTTGGTTGTGACTTCTCTTATGCCTCTTGTATCAATGTTCATGAAGTTTAACAAAAATGGCATAAAAGCATGACTTTCAATTCAAATGTCCTTTTTAAGCATGTTTTTGCATGGTCATCATACTTAGTACATCTAATGTGCTAACCCCATTCTTCCCCTTTTTCTTACTAAAGTGTAGGGCTTGGAGATATTGGTGTTTTATGCTTGAAGGAAAGGTTTTTAAGGTGCTTGAAGATGAAGACTGTGTGAGTCCTCATAGTTTCGAGGACAAAACCCATTATGTTCCTTTTATGTCTTTTAGTTTATGTTAAAGCTTTTGTATGGGATAAGTCCCAATGTTGTATTCAAAGTAATAGATGGTTTGAGACATAGTATAGAAAATCTAGAAAGTCTTCCTCCTGCCTTTTTAATGAAAATGTCTTCGATTGTAAAGAAAGTTTTTAATTCTTCTCTATTTTCCTATGTTCTTATGTTCAAGAATGCTATGAGGCTTGTATGAGACCCCTTCGGGGTCGAGTACGCTGTGTTGCATCCAGGGTGTACCCTCGGGTCGTGACAAACATGGTATCAGAGTACAAGATTTTGGAATGGTGTTAGGTTATATCAAACCATATCTAGTAGAGTCTTGTTCATAATGTGAAGCGCGCCACATTATAAATAGGATGCTATTGGGTGTTAAGAAAGTTTCACTTCTTCATTTTTCAAGTCGTGCCATAGAGTTTTAACTCTATAACGTCTCTCTCTTGTTCCTTATCTGATGGTCTTTAGTGTGTGACCAATTGAAAGGAGTATGCTAGAAGGGTTGAGGGAGAGAAAAGGTTGGTTGTGATGCCAACTATGGCTATATGACTTGATAAATGTGAGATAAAAGATTGTGATGTTAACTTTAGTGTGAATGAGTTGCTTTATGGTTATGTGTGATGTTGGTAGAAGGTTATGATGATTTTTGAGGTATGTTGAAAGAATTGAAAGAAGTGAAGCTTAGAAGAGTTGGTATAGGCTTACTCCCAAGTGGGGGATAATGTTCCTAGATGGTAAGGTCTTTGAGTGTCCTTGATGTTCATGAGTTAGGCTTGATTGATGTTCGTGTAGTGAGTTTGAGGAGTTTAGACCTGATGTGGTAGACTCATATGAGATCTTGAGTGATGTGGTAAGGTTGATTGTGAGCAAGAGTTGCTTAATGAGGACCTTCCTATGTTAAAAGAACCGATATGTTGATGGTTTCTACTAAGTTGTGGATGTCTTGATTGAGGTTCTTATGATGTTCATGTTGACCTTAGTTGGGTTTACTCCTAAGTGGGAGATAGTATATTGAGTAGTAAGGTTTTTGAGAGTTCCGATATCCTTACCTCTTCCTTGATGTGCCTATTCAAGCCTACGAGGAAGAGTTCCTTTTTGGTTTGTCTCATGTTTTTGGAGTCATGTGTGACATTGTGTTTTCATGTTCTCCTTATTTTACGCATTTTCTAGTTGAATTCTTGTTTATATGAGAAAATGAGTTTTCATGAATTAAGTTCCTCTTGTTGATGTGCATTTGATATGAATTGTCTATATGCTTAATGAGATGAAATGTTGAACATGCCTAATGTGCTTTTGAGAGTAATTGCATAATGTGCTTAATGATGTTTTGATGAGCATGATATGAGTTGGAGAAGGAAGTTCCGCCAACGAAATGAGAAATGTTGTTGCTTTGATGCATAATGAGTATGTAGATGTAGTTCCTACTTTCTTGTATACGCATTGACCTTATTGATGTGGAGTTGATGTTTCCTCCTATGTTTATGCATTGTATATGATGTTGCATGATAGTTGGGCTGCCAGTCTCGAGTCGTTTTTTCCTTAATGTATTTTAAGTGTCATTCGAGGGTGAATGTTCCCAAGTGGGGGATAATATAGCAAATCGGAAAATGATGGGTTGATCTAGAGCCTCATCGTTTGGGTTAGTGTGACTTTAGGTTGATGTGTAGGCTGTTTTTAGAACTTAATGGAGCATGGTAGAAGCCTAGGGTGCAAACAAGGGCCTAGACTAGCATGATCGAGTGAAAGAAACCTTGTTCTTTGATGGGCTGTTTGGCGAAGGGAGTAGTTGATCGCCCAAGGGGTTGGGCGAGTCGCCCTTGGGTTCATGTGATCGCCTAGTGGGCTGCCTATTTGGCCTAGGTTCTAGACCAAAGGGCGAGCTAATTCGTAGCTCGTCAAGTTGGTTGGCGTGTCGCCCATTTTCCCCCCTCCAGCGCCCACTAGACTGCCTATTTAGTGACCTCACTGGAACAAAGGGCGAGCCAAGGGTGCACTTGACGAGCCCAAGTGTCCAAAGGGCGAGCTTGAATGGGCAAGGGCAGAATTTTCAAGTTGGAACTTTAAGGGTCCTTGGTTATTTTCCAAAGTTAAGTCCTTATTATTCTATTCCTTTCCTAACAACTATAAGACTTTTTTATGACCTAAATCCATTCATTTAAGCCTCTCCAAAGAGAATAAAAAATAAACCTACCTCCTCTCAAATATTTTCTCTCTCTAGAAGTTCCCAAAGAAAAAGAAGAAGAAGAGGGAGTTAGGGTTTTGTATTCAAGGCATTTCTTCACCAAATTTCTTGGGGAATCTTAGTAAAGGTATGGTGATTCTTCATCTACGGTTAGCTTTCACCCTAGAGTCAATTTCAAAGAAGTTTCAAAGTTTTCAAGTTTCACAAAAACCCTAAGTTTTACTCAATCTCATGGGTTCTTGCATAAAACGTTTTCAAATGATAAATTATGATTATATTGATGTTTAATTGATGATTTACGATGAAAATACACTATGAACCCATGATTTCTCTCAATTCCTAAATTGTGACTTATGAAGTGGGTTTGTTCATTATGAATGAATGTTGATGGATTTATGCCTAGAATGATTTAGATTATTGATTTGTATCATCACCTATATCTAATTATGATGAATTGTTCGTGAATTGGAATTGGTGATTATGGCCTTGAAAGGAAAAGTTTGACCTAATTACTTGTTGTAATAGAATGATGCTTAAATTGTTGATCCACTTGAAAGGTGGAGGTGGTTACTTACTATGTACATTGTGATCATGGCCTTGAAGGCATAGTTTGATGAATTGAAGTCTTATCATAATATTGTAATGTGAATGTATAATGTGAAGGATAAACATATGATTTCAATGATAGAATGATGCTCTTGTAGAGAATGTGAATGTGTTGTGATTGAAAGAATATTCTCACTTAACACTCATGAATGTGGATGATGGAACGTGAAGGGTTCTATAATGTAATGTTGTATATCTTGAATTAGTAGGCTTGTGCATCCTATTCTTGTATGCATGAATGTAAAAGTGAATGAAGTATCTTGAATTGGTAGGCTGAGGCACCCTCTTCTTGAATGAATGAAAGTATTGTTGAATCTTGAGTTGGTAGGCTTAGGCATCCTCTCTTGAGTAATGAACGTGTCTTGACTTGATAAATATGAATCGATAGGCCAATGGCATTCCTTTCATAAATGAATGATGAGGTATTTTAGACTATGGCTTGAACCGGTAGACCTAAGCTTGGTAGCCCTTCATGATGAGTCTAGAACCCAATGTGAATGTAAAAACCTTGAATCGGTAGACCTAGTGTTGGTAGCCCTTTCATGTGTGAAATGATGACCTTGTATCGGTAGACCCAATGTTTATGGCACCCTTCTTGGAAAGTCAATGAGCTATCCCTAATGTGCCTTGAATCGGTAGACCTAGTGATGGTGGCCCTTTCTTGTGTAATATACTTTTGGTAGGTAGACCTAGTTATTGGTAGCCCTCTCAAGTACAATGATGTTAATGTGAATGAACTACTCTATGGGAATGGAGGCTAAGCACCGAGTGTATATGGTAAGATTGAAACTCTCCCAATGTTAGGCTAGAGTTCCAATGAACATCTTCCTATCCCATAACTATGTGCCCACATAGGATATTAGCCAACGGATTCCATCTGAGCTAATGTTATCGATTTACCTTAGGCAAGTAGACCAACCCTTACGATGTGGGATAGTACATCGAATTCCATGATTTAGCTCTCATGGTTTATGTCGGTTATTGCCTATTCCCATCATGTGAGTTGTGCACTATGGTTTCTTGAGGAGTTTTACGAAGTGTGGGTAGTAGTATGGGATACTATCCATGCATTGCATGAGTAGGCTTTGAGAGGGTCATAGTGAGTTCTCTAAGTCTTAATGACTACTGCACAAGGGTCACAGTGAGTTCTCTATGGTGACTTCAAAGGAGTTCTTAGTGTGAGTAGTAGTATGGGATGCTACTTGTACATTGCACAAGTATGACTTAGAGTTGTATTAGATGTTGGTCTCAATGTGATGATGTGACTCATGTATTGTCTATGTCTCTTAAATGCTTTATTGTGTAAAGGTGGAAAGGATGAATGATAAGTTCACTTTTGGTGACCTTAAGGTGGTGCCTTAGTGTGGGTGGTGGTATGGGACGCTACCCATACATTGCACAAGGTATAGCTTGAGAGTTACTTGAGGTGGAGGCTCAAGGTGAGGTAAAAGTTTGTATGTGATCTTGTTCAAATGTGAATTATGTGACCTTGTATGTTGGTTGTGACTTCTATTATACCTCTTGTATCAATGCTCATGAAGTTTTACAAAAATGGCATAAAAGCATGACTTTCAACTCAAATATCCTTTTTAAGCATGTTTTTGCATGGTCATCATACTTAGTACATCTAATGTGCTAACCCCATTCTTCCCCTTTTTCTTACTAAAGTGTAGGGATTGGAGATATTAGTGTTCTATGCTTGAAGGGTAGGTTTCTAAGGTGCTTGAAGATGAAGACTGGGTGAGTCCTCATAGTTTCACAGACAATACCCATTATGTTCCTTTTATGTCTTTTAGTTTATGTTAAAGCTTTTGTATGGGCTAAGTCTCAATGTTGTATTCAAATTATTAGATGGTTTGAGACATAGTATAGAAAGTCTTCCGCTTGCCTTTTTAATGAAAATATCTTCGATTGTAAGGAAAGTTTTTAATTCTTCTCTATTTTCCTATGTTCTTATGTTCAAGAATGCTATGAGGTTTGTATGAGACCCCTTCAGGGTCGAGTACGTTGTGTTGCATCCGGGGTGTACCCCCGGGTCGTGACAACCACGGTTCGTGGTCCCTCTCATGAAGGGTGAGGCAGTGTGCCTAGGCTAGGGGCAGCCTTGGCCTTTGGATTTGGCTTGGCCCCTTTGCCTTGGCATTTGCCTCTTGGCTTTGACCCTTCTAAACCTCATTTTAACCCTAGATGACTTATTAACATTCGGGGAGTCATTTTATGATCTTTACCCTTACATTTAGGCTCTAGTTTAACCTACCATTTTCCGGAGTGTTACAAACAAGCAACAAATATTAGCTCATTACTTGTAAAACCTACTAATAAACAGCCAATTCGGTAACCAATTTAATATTAGAGGTTGTTGGTCACTGTACAGTTACTTTGATTGGTAACTCATGTCTCTTTCAAAAAAAGTTTTCCTTATTGAAGCATTCTAACTCCGGCCAACTTATAGAATAATGAAAGCATTCTAATTCCAATCAACTAATTGAAGTATTCTAATTCAAATCAACTAATTGAAGTCTTCTAATTCAAATCAACTTGCTAAAGCTATCTAATTATAGTATGCATCTCACAAAATTTGAAGATAAACAAGAGAAATTGAAGCATTACAATCAACTTACAATACAAACAACACTTCTGTGAGTGCAAAAAACTCGAGGTAGATAAACAAATAGAAGCCAATTACTATACTTAACCAGCAATATATAGTAGCTCGTGATTTCAAGATTAAAAGGAAACAAATGAAAAAAGATTTACTATTCAGATCTTCTGAACAGTGACATAAAACATAAGAGATATATCAAATTCTCCTTTACAAGCATATTTTTCTCTGATTTGGTTTCATTTATTTTAGTATGTATATAAAGTCATTAAGGTGTGTATATTCTCGTATCTTGACTTTCCTTTCATTCGATATTAGTGTTAAAGTCTAGAATGCATTCCTCTACCAAGAACTAATACAAAAAAAACACCCACAACATCCAAATAATAATTCTCCAAATTCTCAACTAATCTTTTTTTTTAAAATGTAACTCGAATAGTCTCAAGATAATGACAACAATCCTCCTCCTAGTAAAATTCAGTAATGTAAATACCTCGAAAGTTAAATCTCGGCTATATCAGGGGTAGAAATGAAGAACAAGACTTACTTTGAGTGAATCTCAACCAGATCCTGATGATAAAGTTATAGCAGCAACTGTCTACAACATTTTAAGATTAGATTATCTTAGTTATTAACAAGAAAAAGGAACAATAATAATAACAAATAACATCTGAACACTTAATATAGAAGAGTTGTCGTCTAGATGCTTGAACCCTAAATCTTTTTTTCAAAAAAATCCAAATTTCCCAAAATGTTGAGTCTTTTCATAAATAATAGTGATGTTCAGTACTCCCAAACTTCTAATGCTCCTATTTCAGAAAATCAAAACCTTACATCGAGCTAAATGAAATGGAAAAAGTTGAGATTTAAAACTCATGAAACCCAATTTAAATACAACACAGAAATCTTGAATCTTTGATTTATATGCACAACAACTATTGTTCCCAAAACAAAATAGAATACTAAAAGTTTGGGTTTCTAAGAAAATTAATTAATTGATTGAATTAAAAGAGTACTTACTAAAGATTAGCAAGGCAGATGGAATGAGATGAAGGCAGATCTACTGAAGATTTGAAGGCAGATGGAATGAGATGAAGAAGAATCGAGATGGAAATAGCTTCATTGAGATGGAGGGTTCCATTGGAGAGCTTACTTCATCGAGAGGTTCTAAAGAGTTGAAATGAAATGGTGCCCTCGAACATATGACATAAAAGTAATTTTGCAACGGATTATAACATTCGTCGCTACCAAATAAATATATTTATTTAAAATAAATTTTAACGACGGATTTTTTCGTCACTATATAATGTAATTTTATAAAAATATATTTAAAAGTCTAGCGACCTTTGTTTCGTCACTAATTTCGTCGCAAAATATTAATTAAATTTGTCACAGCTAATTTGTTGCAAAATCTGTAGGAAAAATTTGGGCGCCATAATTTCACACTAATATAGTAATTACTCAATTAGAGGGTTCACTTAGGACCAATAGTAGTTTTATGTCCCGGCCACACCCAAGGTGTAGGCTTGGAGCGTGACACTATTTTCATTGGCTTATCGTGTAGATATATATGTCATAGGTTTGTTTAATAGGGGTTGTAGTTGGATTCAAGGATACTTTTGCATATGTTAGGGGTTGAGATGTTATGGATCCCGACTAAGTTATGATTGTCTGGAGAGGCTGAACAACCTCCCGAGGGGGCTGTCTAGTTGCCTGAACGTCCATGATTGTCAGTGAATACGCAGGAAAATCTAGAGTTATGGTGCTGAAGAGAGAAAATAATTATAGAAAGGCAAGAAAAGCATTGTAAATCAAGGTTTCAAAATAAGTAATTCTAGACTTTAATATTTTTTCTGCCACATACTAAATTGTTACAAATTTTAACCACCAACAAGGTTCCCGATACAATTTTCTTTGCTTGCAAGTTGCAACAACTTTTCTAAGTATGAAAATATAGTGAAATCATTAAAAAAAATGAATAATAACTTTATTCATCAAAATTGTGAATATAAATTTATTGATCCCTTGATTCTTCTCTCGTAAGATTTCTTCTTGATTCGAGGACCGTTAGTGGCGTATTTCTCGAATTAAGGATGATTTGGACTTGATCTCCATGTAAGGAGGATTTTGTGGATCTTCTTGAAATATTTGGTTATCAAGAAGAGTGTAACATATTTTTATCTCACTGTGAATATCCCTAGAGTTTAAGAAATATTTGAAATATATAATACTCTTTATATATAAGCTAGGGTTTAGGGTAGAGTAGTAAAGTTCAAGCTAGAATGAAACACGTCTTGTAAAATTCGAAAAAATTTTATGTCAACAAATGCCCCCTACTTCATGGCTTGTCATAGTGTAG
>JAJOOS010013442.1:0-13488 GCA_029582725.1 Solanum chiquidenum
TGATTTGGATCATTCTAACAGCTAAGAACCCAATAATTCTAACATTCAAGAAACCCTAGGTCTAGTCATGATATGGGAATCAAGAAACTGACTGAAAACTAGGGACCTAATGGGTGAAAGGAACCTACTAGTGAAATTCCATTTACCTGGTGAAGAATTTCACGGAGAAATCCTTTGATTTCAGGGCTGGAACTGAAGAAAACCTGTTGCGTTCTTGAACTAGGGTTCTTGACCTCTTTCTCCTCTTAGCGTTCTAATGTTTTATGTTTTGATTAATGATTTGACTTAGGTAAGTTCTAGATATGTTTCTAGGCTTAAACTGACTAAAATATCATGATTTAGGGTCTAAACGACGTATCTTAGGGGTTAAATGAAATAGAAAAAGACCAAAAGACCCCTGACTTAATTATTGTCGGAGTGACTGACGGAAGGGACTGACGGGCCGTCATTCAATCGACGATCCATCGATTGGGTCCATAAGTCAAGCCTGCTAGACATGCCTTCACTAAAATGAGCATAACTTTTTACTCGGAGGTCAAATTTTAGCAATCTCAATGGCGTTGGAAAGAGAATTCAATTATCTATCATATCATAGGTCATGGGACACATAATTCCATTTCTTCTAAGATTTATGACCATTTTAAGTTGACCCAATCAACAACTTTCATCTAACTGGCTGTTGACCCTCATCTACGGTCAAACCTACGGACCGTGGATCGAATGACGGTCCGTGCTAGTCGACCGTAGTTCGTGTCAGAGGCTAGGTAAAATAATCTTGATCTACGGACACAAACCACGGATCGTAGGTCTGTCCGTGGGCCGAGACTTAACCAATTTCTGAGCTGGGTTTGGAGAGGGGTTGCAGTGGTGAACCACGGACCACCAGCACGAACCATGGTCTGACCTACGGTCCGTGGATGGCAACCGTGGGTTGCACTTGCAACTTCTCAAAGTCTGCATTTTTGGTCTATCTAGGATACGGGGTGTTACATTTTTATTATAATACTAGTAAGTTTTATTGATTATTTTCTTTTAGGGGGTAAATTGTATAGTATGATAATAATATGTTTTTAGAAATAATGATTCTTTTATTATTAAAGAGTTAATATATTAGAGTATTTATACTTGTATAATCATGTTAGAAGTTTTATTTCTATAACTTTTCATAGTTATGTTTGTAATTATTTCAAACTATTGATGTATTTTCATAATTTTATGTTATTATAGTATTATACTACATTGTAAATTAAAAATTGTAAGATCCATAGAGATTACTCCCCATCTCTCGAGGCTTACACCTCGCCTATGCTAAGTAAAACGCCTCACCTCACGTCCTGCGCCTTTTAAAATACTAGTTGGGAGCAACTAGAGCATGCGTTTCTCAATCACTTCTATAACACAACGCGAACAGTGAGTATGGTAGAACTCACGAATACTTGCCAAAGAAATGATGAACCGATTATAGATATCATAAATCGATGGAGAAACATGAGCCTAAATTGCATAGATAGGCTTGGTGAAGCTTCTGCAATAGAAATGTGTATCCAAGGAATGCACTGTGTAATGACTCGGTCGGTCATTTTTGGAACATTTCATGAACTTACCATCTTGCACTCCCTTGATTGAACTCGAATCTTCTATGATTGAGTTTTGAAAAGTTGGTTTTGAACTTTGAGTTAAAAGTTGAGAATTTGGTAAGTTTTGGTTTGAAAGGTTAAGTTGTTAAGAAAGTGGTTTGTAGTGTCTTTTAGAGTTTTGAGTGTCGAAATAGAAATCTGTCGATTCCATCAGTCCCAAAATGTGAATTTTGAGCTGTGAGAGTTGTCAGTTTTAGATTTCGAGTCTTTATGAGGATTTGTGGTTCTAAATTGTGAAATTGTAGAATTTTAGCCTTTGGGTTGACTTTTGTCAATATTCAGGTTTCATATGCCCGGATCAGAATTCCGAGAGTTCCATTGGATTTGGGAGATGATTTTAGGCCTAGGTGAGGTCTTGGTTGATATTTGAGAGGTCCCGAGCTTGTTTTAGCCTTTTAGGTGTTGAGTTAGTTTGTTGTGGTTTTCACGAATGTTGGGTCAAGGAGACCTCAAATTCGTGTTTCTACGGTTCTATTGAGTCTGAAACGTTGAGTATAATTGATTTGACTATGTGATTTGTGTGCACGAGATTTCGAACGAATTTTGAGGGTATTTTCGATGATTTAAGAGTTGGATGTATTTTGCTGGTGTCTGCAGGCCTCACTTTGCAAAGGCTGGTCACTTAAGCGAGCTTCGCAGAAGCGAGAGCCTCTTCGTTTAAGCAAGCTTTGCAAAAGCGAAGAGGGCTTTGATTTTGCGAGAGCCACATTTTGGTCGTTTTGGCAACATCTAAGAGGATTTTTTACCGTCAAATTTTGGGGTTTAAGCCCCATTTCACCATTTTTTAAGCTTGGAGAACCCTTGGTGGCGATTGTTGAAAGGTTTTCTTGTGCTAAATCATTTAAGTAAGCTTCTATAATCCTAAACCTTCATTTCCCTTTGATTATTGATGAGTTTTAACATCAAAATACGATATTTTGATTGGTGAATGATGAGGTTTTTCAAGAACTCAAGTTCTTAGCTAAAATAGAGATTTTGAATTGATTTTAAGTGCTTTCCCAAAATTATTTTTCCTAACGAGTTTCTAAATCATTGAGTAATGTTTTTAAGTATTAAATTTTGGATTCAAACCTTATTTTTGGAATTGGGTTTTGTGTTGATTGACCCACTTTTCAAGAGAATTGATGTGGGTATTGTTGTTTCCTGAAATTTATTGTGAATACTTGCTTCTGCATAAATTGTGTGGATTTGGAAATGATTTGGAAGGGAAAGACTCAACTCTTGGAGTGAATATTGATTGATTTAAGGGAAGTGATCGTCTAAACCTTGTATCTAGTAGAATTCATGTACTTCTTTTGTTGCCTGTGTGTTGGGAGTAATGGGGTTAAGGTGAAAGATTTAATTGTCCAGTTGATACATATAAATGAATAAAAGGGGTTGAAATGAAAAAGGCTATGTGATGAACATGATGATGTGAATTTCCTTATTGTGACCCTTGTTGATTGATTGATGAAATGCTTGAAAGCATGAATGTGGATTTGGATTATGTGAATTGTTGTCTCTTCCGTGTGGTGTGATATTGCTTGTATGCATTGATTGTGAACATCATGATGAGACATGTGATGTTATCATGTTGAGGTCTTTGCCAGCGAGTGTTATGATGCTGAGGTTATTTCCGACAAGTGTTGATAAAGCCGATGGGAAGTGGTTCCGGCTAGTGATATAAAACCGATGGGAAATGGTTCCATCTAGTGATATAAAGCCGATGGAAAATAGTTCCGACTAGTGATTTGACATGAAGCTGATAGGAAATGGTTCCGGCTAGTGATTTGATATTAAGTCGATGGAAAATGATTCCATCTAGTGATATTGTGCCAATGGGAAATGGTTCCGACAAGAGATTAATTATTGTGACTTGATGCATTTGATGCTTATGCGTAACTTGCTTGCTAATTGTGATTTATGTACATGTTGCGTGTGACTAAACTACTTGACTTTGAAATTGACTTTTACTTGATTCGTTTGATTATTGATTGTGACTATTGAGCTGTGGATATTGGACATTGTGAGTCGTGTATTGTAGAATTGCTAGGTTGGGCTGATTTTGTAAAGGTTGTAGTTTGAGGAGGTTCGATTGGAGTGTAAGGGGTATTCAATTTCTAGCTAAATACCTTGTATATTAGGTTTCTTGTTGGGTACCGTATTGTTGGTACTACCTCTTGCTTCTACACTTGTGTAGGTCCCGAGCCCGGACCCATGAGATCTCTTTCTCCTTCTTCTGATTTTGAGGCTTGTCGAGGGATTGAAGAGGTAGTTGTTTGTCACTTTGGTGGGCCCTCTTTTTCTTTTCTTTAAGTTTTGTTCTACTTGAGAAACAATGACTGAGACTTGTACTTATTTCTTAATTCCGCACTTTATGTATTTAGTGGCTTGTACACCTAACAATCAAATTTAGGGGTTTTAATAGAATGAATAAGTTTTCCGCCTTTGTCTTGTTCTTGCTTTATTATTTACGCATTTCTTTCGTTTTCATTGGGTTTAGGCTGACTTGTCTTGGTGGGAATAGACAAGTGTCATCACGTCCATTTTTGGATCGTGAAAAAGGGAGCTTAGTTACATCTTACAAGGAATAAAACCAAAAGCCTTCAAAAATCTTTCTACTCGCGCTCATGATATGGAGTTGAGCATGTCCTCTGCTGGAAAATATATGTCGTTTGTCCATGATCTTTGTAAAGGAAGGGATGTCACGACCCAGACCGTCATGATTGGCACCCACACTAACTCTCCGGTGGGAGAACCACTACTACAATCCAAACCAAGCAACTAAACCAAAAACTAAAGCATTTAAGTTACGGAAACAAGTTAAATAGCTAAAGACTGAAGTTCCCATAAACTTCCAAAAGATCTAACAACTAAACAATGCGGAAAATACACATGGAACCTAAAAGTAAATGTACCAAAATATCTAACAATGAACCAAAGTATAAAGGAAAATGGGTACAACCCAAAAAAAACATAAGAAATCTAAAGAACTAGTCTAAGTCTGAGATGTGGACATAAACAAAAGGAGAACTGAAGGCAGCCCGGAAGAACTGGTTCACCCTTGAATTCGGTCGGCGATCACTGATCTTCTAAGCGAGGTCTGTCAATAGCCGCCCGAAGATGCCCTGTACTCAACAAAAATAAGAGCAAGTGCAGTATCAGTACACAACCACAGTGTACTGGTAGGACCACGAGGCTATCTCACTAAGAGTAACATAAGCAAGTCAATACAACAATATAATAACATGCATATATCGAACATATACAATATTATCACATGCTCAACAACATACAATTACAACAAGTCATTGGTTCTCTCATGGAACTCAAACAAAAATTATTAGCATACCGGAACGTGGTACCCGATCCAATGAATATGCTGGAACATGACAACCGATCACATAATTATGTTGAAAAGTGGAAACCGATCCAAGTTAGTGTGTCGGAATGCAACACCCGATCCATTCAAGAAGCCACAATCACAATCACAAAGTACATTCTAGATAATCATACAATCAAGAAGTGATTCAAGGCGTTCATCATTCATATATCCTCATTTACAATATGTGATCAACAATGCAACTTTCACATACATACATGCATCATAATGAAGCAAGAACAAACATACATAACACAATCATAGAATCACAACCATCACCTACCTCGAAACAAGCTTGAAACCCTAAGAAACTTGATCTTTCCTTTTCCGGATTCGTTTCCCTTGTTCTTGGTCTACAAACAATCAATATAATACGGGGATCAATAAAGAATCGCTAATTCCTGGATTACTAACAATTCTAACAACCCTAGATCATACCCATGATCCCAAGTATCCAAATTAGGGCTGTTTCCACCATAGATTCTAGATCAAAACCCTCCCCCATCGATATTTACCCATTAGATTACGTTCTACAAATTGAAAAATGGATTTGGGCAGTTAAAATCTTACCTTTAGCCTTAAAGATGGTGGAAAACTGTCAAGAATCGCACGGGGTTCATTGCTTAGCTCTAAAAATTGAAAAGTGCAGAATAAAGATGTTTTGGGTTTTATTTACGACCTTAAGTTGCGTCTGGTCCGCCACAACGGCACCCACCCCGCTACAGCGGCCCCGCTAGAGCGACCAAAATCTCCGCCAAAGTGGCTTGCACGAAACAGTGAGCTATTTTAATAATTTCAAGACTCCCATTTCACAACACACCTTTAACCAATGACGCTCAGAAAATACTGTTCACGCTAAGATAAATTCCGGCAGTTCTACTCACCCGAATTAAATTTTGTAAAGTCGTACAGATTCCTTAACGACTGATCTAACTACTCATGTAATCAAAATCATAATTAAATCACCTGATTGTTACCAGATTTCCCTACACCTTAATTACTCCAATTTCGTCCAAATCTGGACTAGGTTGGAAAATATCAAGTTACTACAAAAAAGTTTTCCGACCCAAAAAATTTTCCCGCTGGTTTTTCTATAACGACGGAACCCGGTCATTACAATAGATACCAATTTACCCATCACTCATCCCCGAGTGACAAACATAGGAAAAATAGGCTAAGGAAAGAATGGAGTAGTACCTGAATCGACGAACAATTGGGGATCCTTGTCCCACATGCCCCTCTCGGTTTCCCAAGTACTTCCTCAACTAGACGATGCTTCCATTAAACCTTCACAAACTTAATATCCTTGGTCTTCAACTTACGCACATCACGATCAAGAATTGTAACCGGTTCCTCCTCATATTGGAGGTCTTTATCTAGCACAATTGAGTCCCAGTTAATGATGTAATCCCCGTCACCATGGTATCTCTTCAACATGGACACATGAAATACCAGATGAACTCCTGATAGGTTAGGAGGTAGAGCCAACCTATACGGTACTGGTCCTACACATTCAAGAACTTCAAAGAGACCAATGTATCAGGGACTTAGTTTGCCCTTCTTGCCAAATCTCATCACCCTTTTCATGGGTGATACCTTAAGAAGAACATTCTCACCGATTTGAAATTCCATATCTCTTACCCTATGGTCTGCATACTTCTTCTGTCTACTTTGGGCAGCTAAAAGCTTAGCTTGAATACTCCTCACCTTATCTTGAGCATCCTTCACTAAATCAACCCCCAAAGGTTTCACATCTCCAGCCTTGAACCATCCTATAGGTGATCTACATCCCTCCCATAGAGTGCCTCAAATGGTGCCATATCAATGCTGGAGTGATAACTATTATTATAAGAGAATTCACACAAAGGTAGGAACTTATCCCAGTGCCCTCCAAAATCAATCACACATGCCCTCAACATGTCTTCTAACACTTGAATAGTCCTCTCTGACTGTCCATTTGTGTGTGGATGGAAGGCTGTACTAAAAGTGAGTTGTGCGCCCAATTCATCATGTAATTTCCTCCAAAACTTGGATGTGAATTGGGTACCACGGTCTGAGATGATAGAAAGGGGCACCCCTTGCAACCTCGCTATCTCTTTCACATAAATTTTAGCCAATTGTTCAGCATTATAATCTATTCTTACCGGAATAAAATGGGCTGACTTAGTCAATATGTCAACCACTACCCAAATAGAATCAAACTTCACCTAAGTCTTGGGAAGACCAACCACAAAATCCCTGGCTATTCTTTCCCACTTCCATTCCGAAATTGGCATTCTTTGAAGCAAACATGTCGGCCTTTGATGTTCATACTTTACTTGTTGGCAATTTTGACACTTAGCCACAAACTTCGCTATGTCTTTCTTCATCCCCAACCACCAATAAATTTGCTTCAAATCTTGGTACATCTTGGTCACATCTGAATGAATGGAATATCGCGAACCATGGGATTTTATCAACAATTTTTGAATTAAGTCATCAACTCGAGGAACACAAATCCTCTCTTTAAAACTGAGCACACCTTCCGCATCAAGAGTGGTCTCTTGTGCCTTACCAGTCGCGATCTTCTTTTTAAGCTCATTCAAATTTTCATCCTCAAATTGCTTGGCCTTGATCTCTTTAATGAACTGGCCCTTACCTCAACGCTAGCTAACACCCCACCTCTCTCTAAGATGCCCAACTGCATGAACTTAGACTCCAAGGTCTGAATTTCCTTAGCCAAAGGTTGCTTGGTTACACTCAAGAAAGCTAGACTACCCATACTTACCATTTTTCAACTCAAAGCGTCTGCCACAACATTAGCCTTACCCGGATGGTACTGAATGGTCATATCATAATCTTTGAGTAACTCCATCCACCTTCGCTGTCTCAAATTCAGATCCTTTTGAGTGAACACATGCTGCAAACTATGATGATCAGTAAACACCTCACACTTCACACCATAGAGGTAATGCCGCCATATCTTAAGAGCAAACACTACCGCTGCCAACTCCAAATCATGTGTTGGATAATTCCTCTCATGCACCTTCAATTGACGTGATGCATAAGCTATAACATTCTTATCCTGCATCAACAAAACACCCAAACCAGAATGTGAAGCATCACAATAAACTATAAAATCCTTACCTTCCACCGGTAATGCTAGAATAGGTGCGGTGGTCAAAAGAGTCTTGAGCTTATGGAAGCTCTCCTCACATTTTTCAGTCCATTCAAATGGTATCTCCTTTTTGGTCAAATTTGTCAAGTGAGTGGCAATAGAAGCAAAATTCTTCACAAATCGACGGTAGTAGCTAGCGAGCCCTACAAAATTCTTAACTTCTGTCACAGAGCTAGGCCAAACCAATTTTTAACCTCCTCAATCTTTTGAGGATCTACCATTACTCCTTCTTTTGAAACTATATGCCCCAAAAATGCAACAGTAGTCAACCAAAATTCACACTTAGAAAATTTAGCATACAACCTTTGTTTCCTAACAACACCCAGAACAGTACGAAGATGGTCGGCATGCTCTTCCTCACTTTTCGAATTGACCAAAATGTCATCAATAAAGACTATAACAAACGAATCAAGAAATGGTTTGAACACCCCGTTCATCAAACTCATGAAAGTTGCAGGCGCATTAGTCAAACCTAAAGACATAACTAGAAACTCATAGTTCCCATAGCGAGTCCTAAACGCCGTCTTGGGCACATCATCATGCCTAATTTTTAATTGATGGTAACCAGACCTTAGATCAATTTCAGAGAAAACGAATGTACCTTGCAATTGGTCAAAAATATCATCTATGCGCGGCAATGGGTACTTGTTCCGAATGGTGACCCTATTCAATTGTCTGTAATCTATACTACTACCATCCTTTTTCTTAACAAACAAATTGGGCCCCCACGGGGAAGCACTAGGATGAATAAATCTTTTATCAAGAAGTTCTTGGATTTGAGCCTTAAGCTCTCTTAATTCTGTCAGAGCCATACGATATGGAGGAATATAAATGGGGTGAGTACCATCTTCCAAATCAATACAAAAATCTATATCCTTATTCGGAGGCATACCAGGCAAATCAGTAGGAAACACTTCTCTAAATTCTTACACCACAAAAATAGACTCAATAGATGGAGACTCAATCTCAACATCCCGAATATGAACCAAATAAGCTAAACAACCCTGCTCTACCAGTTTCCTATCCAGAATAGAGGATGTGATCTTAGCTTGCTTAGGCTTGTACACCCCTTCCCACTCTAATTTTTCTCTTCTCGGAATTTCTAGAGTTACGACTTAGTATTACAATTTAACACAGCATAATAAGGGGACAACCAAGTCATGCCTAAGATTATATCAAAATCAGTCATATCCAAAATCACCAAATCAGCCCAAGTCTAGAAACCCATAAATAAAATAGGACAAACACGATAGACATGGGTGACTATGACTGACTCTCCAACTGGGGTGGAACATGGATAGGGGCATCAAGTACATCACAAATCATATCAAACTATGAGGCAAATTGCACAAATACATAAGAATAAGTAGAACCCGGATTAAACAACAGATTAGTCATCCGGTCATAGACAAAAATAGTATATGTGATCACCGCGTCAGACGCCTCTGCCTCATTCTTTCCCGAAAAGGTGTAACACTGAGCTTTATCATCATGTCGAGCGACTTCCCTACCTGGTTGCACGTTACCCCTGCCTGCGTTACCATTTCCTCTACCCCCACTGCCTCGATGATTACCTCCTCGCCCACCTTGTGGATGCCCTCGACCATTATTAGCATTTCCCGTGGGTATCACTGCTCTAGTCTGCTGCTGCGCGGACTACATCATGCGTGGGTGGGGACAATCTTTCCTCATATGCCCAGGTTCTCCACAGTTGTAACAAGTACGATCAAAAGATAACCTGCTGCCCGCTGAAGACGCGACTCCCTGGCTATCCTAAATCAAATTATGAGGTGGAGTTCCTGAGTAATTACCTATAGAGGCGGGCATAATGGACTGAATTGGCTTGGCTGCAAGCATTGGCCTTCCGGACCCCCTAGCGTAAGAACCTTGAAAGTTACCCGAGTTCTTGGCTCCTCCCTGCAGAAGTCATATGAATAGATAATACCTGCAACTCAAAATTTAGCCCTCTAATAAATAACCGGATTCTCTCCTCATAAGCAGTCATGGATATACCACCTTGCTCCAAAGCCATGAACTCATCCTTCTTGCGATCTCTCAAAGTCCTAGGCACATATTTCTCTAGAAACAGAGCATGAAATTGGGTCCAAGTAAGTGGAGGTACAGTTGAAGATCTACATTCCATATAAGCTCTTCACCACTGCTTAGCCTCACCTTGAAGCTGAAAAGTCACGAACTCAACCCCATGTTGATGGACAATTCCCAACTTATGAAGCCTCTCATAACAGTCTAAGATAAACTCATAAGCATCCTCATTCTCAGAACCAAGAAACACCGGAGGCTTTAGCTTCAAAAACTTAGTCAACATTTCATGCTCATTACCAGTCATAAAAAAACTCAACAAAGGACGGAAGAAAGCATCATTACCTCCCGTTCCACTCGTCTTGGGGGCAGTGTTAGCAATAGGAGGACGGGCAGGAGCCTGAGCCGCTTGAACAGAGAGAAGCACTCCAGGACCAACCAATCCTTTCAAGAATGACATGATCTGATGAGCTAACACTGGGTCCAAAGGAGGAATACATGTAGCCTCAGCCTGCACCTCTTTCTCTTGTCCCATATCCTCAACATTCTCAACATCAACATTCTCATCTATCTCTTCATGATGCGCAGGAAGGTTCTCATTCATATGAGCATTCTCAACAGGAGCTATATTCCCAATAGGTGCTACTCTTCCATCGCCTCTACCCCTAGCTCTTCCTCTACCCCTACCTCGACCGCGACCTCTCGCTATAGATTCCTCAGCTGGAGCATTGACGGGAGCTACAGGCCTGACGCCGTTGAATCTAGTATTAACCATCTGCGGACAGAAGAGTGAAAGAGGTAAGATACCAATTGAAATCAAGTTATAGCACGAAAGGAGACAAGAGAAAACAAAGAGATTTCCTAAAGTCCTATAGCCTCTTGAAGAAAAGTACAGACGTCTCCATACCGTTCCGCAAGACTCTACTAGACTCATTTTGGTACATCGAGATCAACGAACCTAGGCTCTGATACCAACTTTGTCACGACCTAGACCATCGTGATTGGAACCACACTAACCCTCCGGTGGGAGAACCACTACTACAACCCAAATCAAGCAACTAAACCAAAAACTAAAGTATTTAAGTTACGGAAGCAAGTTAAATAGCTAAAGGCTGAAGTTCCCATAAACTTCCAAAAGATATAACAACTAAACAATGCAGAAAATACACCTAGAACCTTAAAGTCAATGTACCAAAACATCTAACAATGAACCAAAGTCTAAAGGAAAATAGGTACAACCCAAACTAAACATAAGAAATCTAAAGAACTAGTCTAAGTCCGAAATGTGGATATAAACAAAAGGATAACTCAAGGCATCCCGAAAGAACTAACTCACCCTTGAATTCAATCGACAATCACTGATCTTCTAAGCGAGGTCTGTCAATATCCGCCTGAAGATTCCCTATACTTAACAAAAATAAGATCAAGTGCAGTATCAGTACACAACCACAGTGTACATGTAGGATCACGCGACTATCCCACTAAGCGTAACATAAGTAAGTCAATACATAATATAATCACATGCATCTATCGAACATATACAATATTATCACATGCTCAACAACATACAGTTACAACAAGTCATTGGTTCTCTCATGGAACCCAAACCCAAACTGTTAGCATACTGGAACGTGGTACCCGATCCAATGAATATGCCGAAATGTAGCAACCGATCCCATATTTTATGCCGGAAAGTGGCAACCGATCCAAGTTAGTGTGTTGAAATGCAACACCTAATCCATTCAACAAGTCACAATCACGATAACAATCACAAAGAACATTCTCAATAATCATACAATCAAGAAGTGATTCAAGGCATTCATCATTCATATATCCTCATTTACAATTTATGTGATCAACAATGCAACATTCGCATACATACATGCATCATAATGAAGCAAGAACAAAGATACATCACACAATCATAGAATCACAACTATCACCTACCTCGAAACAAGCTTGAAACCCTAAGAAACTTGATCCTTCCCTTTTCGGATTCATTCCGCTTGTTCTTGGTCTACAAACAATCAATATAACACGGGACTCAATAAACAATCGCTAATTACCCGGATTACTAACAATTCTAACAATCCTAGATCATACCCATGATCCCAAGTATCCAAATTAGGGTTGTTTCCACCATAGATTCTAGGTCAAAACCCTCCCCCATCAATATTTACCCATTAGATTACGTTCTACAAATATAAAAATGGATTCGGGGAGTTAAAATCTTACCTTTAGCCTTAAAGATGGTGGAAAACTGTCAAGAATCGCCTGGGGTTCATTCCTTAGCTCTAAAAACCAAAAAGTGCATAATAAAGACATTTTGGGGTTTATTTATGACCTAAAGTCGCGTCTGGCCCGCCACAGCGGCACCCACCCCGCTACATCGACCCCGCCAGAGCGACCAAAACCTCCGCCAAAGCGGCTTGCACGAAACAGTGAGCTATTTTAATAATTCCAAGACCCCCATTTCACAACACACATTTAACCAACGACGCTCATAAAATACCGTTCACGCTAAGATCAATTCCGAGAGATATACTTACCCGAATTAAATTGGTAAAGTCGTACGGATTCCCTAACAACTTATCTAACTACTCATGTAATCAAAATCATAATTAAATCACCCGATTGTTACCAGATTTCCCTACACCTTAATGACTCCGATTTCATTCAAATCTGGACTAGGTTGGGAAATTTTAAGTTACTACGGAAAAGTTTTCCGACCCAAAAAAATTTCCTGCTATTTTTTCTATAACGACGGAACCCGGTCGTTACAAGGGACAAGAAGGAACCTAAGAGATGGAGAAAAAATGTATCTAGAAATGACAACAAAGAATCCATGAATGTCAATGTATCGCCTATAAAATTTACTATGAAGGAAAGTTAGAAGAAAAGTGTGAGGACGACTTTCCAAGAACGAACGAATCGAAAGTCGACCTTGAGTAAGATGCAAGAAAGGGGATACCCCTTCTTAGATTCTGACGCATCTGAGTTTTTTGATGAGTTGCTTTAACTAAAGTTTTTTGAGTTGCCAGAGATGAAGCGACTTGATGAAACTGGAAAAACTAATAACCCAAATTATTGCAAGTATCATAGACTTGTGAGTCATCCTCTTGAAAAAAGTTTTTCTTCAAGGATAAAGTTATGCGATTGGCAAACAAAAAGAAAATTAGTCTTGATGATTAGAAGGTCAGTCCACCTCTTTGGTCTATCTTTATCCTTAAAACTAATTAGGGATGGCAATGGGGCGGGGCGGATGCGGGCGGGGTGGGTTTAAGGCTATGTGG
>JAJOOS010013443.1:0-12921 GCA_029582725.1 Solanum chiquidenum
CTCGGCAACAAGAGTCGGTTATGGAATAGCCTTTTAGTCGGCTTTCTCGTTCTTAAGGACTTTCTGGCCGGTAGGCTTTATAGCGGACCTGCCTTGCTTTCCTGGAATGTAGATAGACCAAAAGAGGGAATGAAGGGATAGGAATAGGAATTATAGTACCATTGGAAAAAAGGAAAGAAGTTCCGATCACAGCTTCTCAAACAAAATGAATTAGGGAAAAAAGGAATGAATAGGTCCAGGGTTCTTCCTACATCAATTGGTTGGAAAGGCGAAATCACGTACTTCTGAGGAGGTCTGACGGACAGAGCTTGGTTTTTCTTCCTCTCCTTTCAGTCGAGTGACTTCGAGCGAATGGGATTAGATACCCCATAGTCCTAGCCGTAAACGATGGATACTAGGCGCTGTACGTCTATGGTTGTTGATCCTGCAGAGTCTACCCAAAGGTTCAAGCCAGATTGTAGGAAGTGGGCGATACGTTTTTGTATTTCTATGAGGCCCGGTTTTCGTCGAATCTTTTTGATCACCTTCAAAAACAAACCGGAATTCCATCTTGACATGATAAATAGTGATGCCCACCTGCAGAGCGTAGTCCTCCCTGCATCCTTGAAGTAGACTATTTCTCGAGTCTGATCTTATCCCCAAAGCCTTTTTGCAAAAGGAGTAGGTAGCGAGATAGATGACTAAAGGCTGATGCTCTTTGCCTCTTACTAGTAAAGGGAAAAGCCCTATATATCTTATTAGTCAAGCCTAAAGGCCCTTTACTAATATAATAGAAGGTAAGACCGGCTTTCCTTTTTTAGGAACTTAGACTACCTATGTGCTGGTAAACTCCACCTAGACTGAGATTCATCAGTTCGATCATTTAGTTTGCACTTTAATCACCCTCGTGAAGAGGCGCACTCTGATACCATTGATGTTCAATAGCTTTTATAGTAATGGCTGGATCTACTACTACCTCGTCCATTGAGTATAACAGAGCAAATGAGGATATTAAGGGAAGCAGTGAGTGGAGATTCCCCTGCAGAGAGCCGGATAAGGCCGCGGGAGTATACAATGACAATGTCGGGGCATGAGTGCCCGATCGTGAGACTACCTGTTGAACGTCCGATGGCACCTTGCTCCGACCTGAGCGTTTAATAATAAAGTAAAGAAAATCGGCCTGCTCTTCTCTTTTTTCTCTATTGAACTATGGAAAGCACTTTATAGTAGCGACACGAATTCACCACAACTTATGACTTCGCCAATGGGGCAAACGAAGGCTAACCCGTTCTGGTTGTTATGACTGGCAAGAATCGGTAGGTTCTTGGACCGCAAATTCGATAAATGAAACTCTACTGACCTCAATCTGAGATCAATCTCGGTCCTTCTGCTTTCCTGAGGATTCTAAGACCCGATCACCCGTCAAAGAAATATCCTTAGGTCTTAAGTCTACAGCTCCGTAGCTTGTGTCGCCTACATAGGGTAGAAAAGAATGCTTTGCATGAACATCTCAATGTCCAAGATAAAAAGAACGAGGGGAAGAATCGTAAATTAGCATATCATCTGAATAGATTTACTTAGTTCAGTTACATTAGGGCTTTATACAACTCTACCTTGGTGATTAAGTTCCGCTTTAGTTTGTGTGAAATGAGCGGATTCTGGGATAGGAGGTCTTGTCGGTATGGAACCTACCCTTCCGGAGTGAAGGATTGGCATCCTATAGCCGAGTGTTTTTCATTTGGTTTAGAGTCGAGTGATGATCTTTTTTCTTCAAAAACTGCCGTGCATTTCTTTTTTATAGGTATACTTGGGTCTTCACTGACCATGTGAGGACTTTTTAGGAAAAAGATGTTCGGCCTACAAGAGGGCCGATGCCCGATTCCCCGACCCATTACTCATTCCTTCCCGACTCGATAGGGATTGCAATCTCGAGAGATGATTTCCATAACTCAACTAACTCTCGGCGATGGTGCATTTCCAATTGGGCTTGGTGCTTTTGTTTTAAAAAGCCCTGGGAATGCTCTGCCTGGGTCCTTTTGACTTTCGCATAGAATAGGGATTCTTCTCTGTCCCCACACAAACTTTCCAAGACCTGAAGGCCTCTATGCTCAATCGAATAAGAAAGCTTGAAAGGCAAAATAGCCTTTTTCTGCTTTCTAAAGCAAAAGGGGAGTATTGGTTAGAAGTAAAGACCACACTCCACAATTGTGGCTCTCAGAAAGAGTATTACAGTTACTGTGTTTCGAGAGCAGAGATCTGCAAATCAGGGAGAGAAAACATTCATGTTTTTTTCTCTTTCAAGAGATTCTTTCTCGGAATCGTGCCTTGAGGGGGGATGCTGCCAATCCTACCGAGGACTTTATGGATTTCTTTTTCGGGAAGCGAGAGGTACTGGACAAAAACCCCGAATGGGGCCCGGTAGAGAAAGACCTTTTTTAGGGAGTCGGAGACGATCGAAGAGGCAGCAAAATAGGAACTTTCGATCAGGGAGAGCTCAACAAGGTCGAGACCAAGATGATGGATATTCCAAGGAAGATCGAAGAAGATGAATGAAGGTTTATACCTACCCCTAACTGGCACTATGAATCCAATCCCATCTACATAGATGTTCCTAGCCATGAGATGAGGGGGTTCTCTCTTACTGTTAAGCCGTCTGAGTACCTTAGTGGTGTCACTCATAGATCAGCAAATCCGCACATTTGAAGTCTTGTCGAGGATTTTTTCTGCAAGAAATTCGTGATTTGACCAGACTGACCAACTTCCCAAATGGTCCAACGAATCCAGCTGAGCACAGATCTACTCTTCGAATCACAAGCAACAATAGAATGAAACCGTTCAAAAGGGGTACGATATCAGGCCTTGCGGGGTAAGGTCAGCTGATTAGACCCGACAGGACAATCGGCTACGAACACGAGTAGATAGGCGGTTAGGGGGGGAGAGGGTCGACTGGGCCTGCCTTTTCAATCAATCTCCGGCCGCTTAGTGTCGCGATTGGTGCGAGTTGTAAGGAGTCTTGGTCTCGAGTCAAGCTGGGGCGTCATTTGAATTAACAAATATGAAGCAAGACCTACTCCCTCCCTTCCCAGGAATAATTGAAGAGAGTTATCTCCAGTCACCAACATTGGCATAAAAAAAGTAGGAATGGATAAATAACACATAAATCGAGGGCTATGCGGATCCTCAGACATATATGAAATGGAATAAAGATGGACCAAGCTACTTATGAATGTAACCACAATTAACATCACTACGGGCAATCGCGCTTAAAGTATAAATGAAAGGAGTGGCCGAAGTAAAGGCCAGCATGAGATCAAAGTCACTTGCCGTCCGTTCGCTCTCTGTTCAGCGGAACTTTTAAGGAACTAAGAATACCACAGAAGATGAAGCATGTATCCATGGATTAAAGACTGCCTTGACCCTGGGAATATAAAAAATCGAAGTATTTAGGGATTCGACGCTTATCATCTGCCAAACTCAAAAGAAATGAAAAACCAAATATGAAAAACACTTCACAATCGTATTCTACTCAAAAATCCGTAAACAAAATATCTCTCTTCTCTGCGAATCATTTTTTGAACAATGAAATCCATAACATAAAGCGGGGTTAAATGCTAAAAAACCGATTCTAATTCTATATATTCTTTCTGATTTTTATGCCTTTATCTCAGCGAAAAGATCAAATGTCCAATCCATTTATTTTTCTGGTATTCAAGCAGGTTGGAACTCTTCTTAAGTCTACTCTCTCATGCTTTTTTGGGACCAAGCTTTTACCGGTTGAAAGGGAACCGAATGCTTAAGTATACACAGAGCAGTCTCTTGCAGCCATTTCTAGACCAATAGCCTAAGCAGATGGGCAGGGAGGGTTGTCAAACATAGTATCAGAAGGGGTCGTCTTTCGCCCGATATTAAAGAGGTATCTTAACTCTTAGGAATTGATTCGATCTTATTATTAGAATATTCAGATTCAACTGAATATACTATTTTCAAGAAGGAATCGCCATCACCAGTGGAAGCTCGACCAGTTCAGGTGAGAGGGAGGATGTAATTCAGCTCGAATGAAGTGAGAGGGCTGAAAAGGAAGCTCGACCTACAGGGAGAGGGAGGGTGATCGAGGGGACCCAGACTTTCGATCTCTTCTCTATGGCGGGAGGTTTCTTTCGGGCCATTCGTCAAGGCCCAGGTATCCGCTGGACATCTCAGCAGCGGGATTTGATACCCGCATCCGATCGAAGTTGCATCTGTTTGTTGATTTTTGAAAGAAGGGGCGGAGCTTGAAGAAGCGAAGCGAGCCTAGAGTAGCAGCCTCTTACTTTGGTAGCGGACCTCTTTGATAGTTCGACTGTTATCCCCCGTCTAACTCAACTATTCGGAACTTTGCTTTCTGATTGGGAAGTGTCTCTGTCCTTTTCACTTCTTATTACTCCTTTCGTTCACTTTTTCTAACATTTCTAGTTTGAAAAGTCCAAAGAGCGCAGACTAGCCACGGAGCTTGGATACTTTTATTTACAAAAATAAGTTTTAAATTACAAATATAACAATTTAAATACTACACTTATTTTTTTGGATTAGTGTGCTTATTTTTTTAGACTCATAACAAGATCTTTTTCTCTCTCTCCATTATTCATCTCAATCACAAGAATATTCTCTCTCTTAACCTGATATGTTTTCCTCTCTTATTGCTCTATGATCTCTTACATTGTTAGTATCTAGGTAAAACCTCCATTCTTGATAATATTTTTTATTCTTTTCTATTATTGCTTCTCTTTTTCTTTTTTTTAAAATTTAAATCACCTCTAATTCAAGAACAAAAATTGTTTTTGTTACTGATATTTACTATGAAAAAATTCATTGATTCTACTCCTAGAAAAAACCTTATCAAAGCTTCGATGCAATATTAATAGCCCCATCATATGTTATAAATTACGTTTTGAGTTGAATGCATTCACTAAATTTTCCATAAGTTAATATGAAAGAGCAATGCATTCCATCAATAGTGAAATTTCTTTCTCTGTTACAACCAATTCACAAAAAAAAAAAGTAAGGAAAAAGATTTTAGTGCAAATTCTCTCGTTATTACATTCAAATCGGCAAAAATAAGAAGGTAAGGAGAAAAAGTTACAACTGGTAATTCAAAGAAGATCCGTGTGATCATAGTTAATATGATTTGTATCATGTGGTCAATAAATTATTGAAATAATTTTTAAACACAAAAATATTTTAGTGTATACACTTTGGTACCCCGATTTGGTACAATTGTTGATGATATGTTATTTTAAATAGTGATATGTATCAATCTTTGGTGGTTGATTTGGTACAATAATTGGTGATTTATTGATTTTTATCGGTGACATGTTTTAGTGTATACATTTTTTATGGATGATATAGTTAAGATATTGGTAATCTGTTGATTAAAATTTGATGCACGGCGTGACTATTTTTTTGGTGATATGTTGGTTTAGAACTATAAAAGAAATTGATTTACAATTGAAGCTAAGGTTGATTTTAGTTATATGTCCCAACCCTACAATGCATAACACTATGATCTAATCAAGTATACACTAACTTTTTAGTATAATCAAGTTAATTTACATGGTGTACAATGTGGTGTAACCTTTGTATCAAGTTCAAATTTTAATAACTATATCAATTAAAAATAATTGGTGAATTTGTTAGTTAAAAATAATGGTGATTTGTTGATTTAAAGTTGCAATATGTTATATTGTATATATTTTGATGTATGGTATGAGTATACTAATTTTTTGGTGATAAGTTGATTTAGAATTATAAAAGATATTGATTTATAATTGATGGTAAAGTTGATTTTAGTTATATGTTACAACTCTATAATACGTAACACCATAATCTAATCAAGTATGTGTATCAAGTTTTTAGTACGTATCATCAAATTAATCTATATGGTGTTCAATATAATTTAACTTTGATGTCAAGTTCAAATTAATTTAATTCAATTTTACCATAACAAATGAATTATACCAAATTATAACATATAAATTAAAAAAATTACATCATAGAATAATGATAAAATTAATTTTTGATTATATGTTCCAATCTACAATGCTATAAAAAATGATTTAAAAACAAAAAAAATGAAGAGAGAGAAATACAATAGAACAAAGCATTTTTTATGAAAATAAAATGGGGTTAAAAATAGTTTAAAAAAAGAAGAAAAAGAAGAAAGAGACGAGTGAGACTACTAAAAAAATAGTGAATATCAACCTAATAATTACCGACTTTCAATAACATACGGTAATTTTTGACTTTCAGATGTCGGTATTGTTAAAAAAAACTTACAGAAACTAACTTCAGAAAGTCGGTATTAATTAAAAAAAAGCGGGAAAACAACATAACTACCTCCCGAGGTCGAAAATTTTCCCAGAAAAAAATGAATAAAAGAAAAGGCAATCTCTTATAGTCGGTATTGAATTTAGTAATAAATAATAATATTTCATTTTATCACAATTAAATATATATATATATAAATTAAACCGTCCTCTGGAGGACAGTTTCTTGTGATATAATTTTTTTTATAATACTGACCATTTTAAGTCGGTAAAATTAAAATTTATATAATTAAATTAATTTTCATTAAAATGTGTATATAGTGACCGCAAGAAGTCAATATTCTTATTTTTATTTAATTAGTTTCGACTTTATCTAAAATGAAAAATTATTAATGTAAGATATCGAGGTCGGTATTACATAATTTTTCATTAAATTTATATGTAATACCAACCTCCGGAGGTCGGTATATTTTATTTATATCTAATCTAATTATATTTATAATAAAAACGACATTCAGAGGTCATTTTTTATATTAATCATTATTTTCCTATTATTTATAAAACTAATATTTTCATTTTAAGCTAATTCTTTGAATGTTTAACAATTGTATATTTTTATTTTAAAAAATAAAATTCATGGAGTAATAAAAAATCACTGACACACACACACACACATATATATATATATGTGTGTGTTTTTCTTATCTGTTGCGTAGAGATAAGTTTGATTGGTGGGTTGTAGTCAAAATCAAGCCGATGAGACGATTAAGAATGTATTGGATGTTGCATATGAAAATGAAATATAAGTGTTCATCAAGTAGTGGATGTTGAGTTAAGAATGAATTTGGAGCATCCTGATCACATTTTAGAAGAAGCTAATAGAGACGAGTTACATTTGCCAACAAATGTGGAGGGGGATGAGGAGGAAACATTCGAAGAGGATGAATGGATAGATCATGAGGACGAAACTTTCAAAGAAGATGCATGTGAATGGATAGATTATGAAGAAACTTCTGAAGAGGAAGAATAACAATTTGTATGTTATGTTCATTATTATTAATTATGATATTTGAGTATACTTTAGTAGTTTCAAATCATTTGTTTTGAATATCTATCTTTGGTGCCAAAATAGTTTTAGCGTTTGATTGTTTCATAAAGTTCTGATGATTGAAAGTGAGCCTTATGTTATGATTGTCGTGTTAGGTCCACTTATACTAAAATATCTGCATAGGGTTCTTATAGCTTGTAAAGTATGTTGTGATAAATTTGTTTAACATATTTGTTTGACATTGTCACAAACTATTTGGATAAACCTTATGTTATGATAAATTTATTTAATATATTTGTTCGACATTGTGACATATTATTTTGTACTACTCTATTTTAATCTTAATATTTAATTGATATAGATGATAGATAAAGACAAAGGTAAATAAAAAATATTTGTTAATCCAAAAAGATAAATTAAAGGTCATCAATACTACTAGAAGGCCCATTGGGGTTGTGATATCTGATGAGCCCTCTCGAGTTAATATTTCAACACAAGCCTCCGTTTCAGCTACTCGTTCGGCACATCAGTCACAAAATGTCTCTACTCAAGTGGATCCACATTCTGGTTATCCTATATCTACACTCACTGTGGTACCTAGTTCGAGTTACCAAACATTAATCACAGGGCTATTCACATCTTGATCGTGAGTCTACCAGACCATCAGCTAGCGCTAGTCAGTGCAATAATTTGAATATTTATAGCGGATTAATTAGACTTTTCGCTCTACGTCTTGGGTCCAATGACTGAGAGCCTAATACTCCTACCATCCAACACTCAGATGCACATGATCCTCAGTTAGGCGATAGAGACATTTCTCGGAGACTCGTCATCAAGTCTTTAGGATACAAGTATGATTCAATTATATTTCATCTTTTATTTATCTATTTATTTTTTAATTGACTGATTATTTTTTGTTTACCCTACTTTGTCAATGAACTCGTATTTCAAGCTACGTTCAGATGTGGGTATGGCACGTATTATTTTAAAGTACATCGAAACTCACTATAATGGTGTGTACCCGATTTGGAGTTCGATTCCACTTAACACCCAGGGTAGATGTTCAATGAATTTAAGGTAAAAATGTATATAAATTAAATTCACTATTTAATTATTTTTTATTATGTATTGGCTCCCGAGCATAAGGAAGAAGTTCAAGCTAACTTCAAGCTTCACGCTTCGAAGTTGTTTGCTAGTACATTTTGTGATTGTCAGAAAGTAAACAGAATTCCTAAATTTATGGTATTAGATCGATGGGCTCATTTACTGGAATATTGGAGTACTGATGAAAAATTTAAAAAGAGGAGTGAAATTGAGAAGATGACTTGTGCATCAGTAAAAAGGCGGATCTTTGCACACTAGGGAGCTATTAGCCAGATTACTAGAAAGGAAAGAATGGTATATTTTGTTAATTCAGTAAAATATTTTTTTCAGTTTTGATAAGTAGTTTTTGGAGATTAATGAGATCATATTATATATATGTTATTTGCAGGAAAAAGAGTTGGGTAGCCGGTAGCTCAGGAAGAGTTATTCAAGGTTACTCACACAAAGAATAATACGAACCCCATAGAAGAATAAAGATGGATTGAGTCACGTGCTCAAGAGACATATGTAAGAACTCCATTCAAACTAATCATTTTTTTTGTTCCTTGTATATATTACATTATTATTCTTACAGTTCTTTGTTTAAATTACATGATAGGTTTATGCAAATATCTCAAGAATATCGTAGATAGTACTCTACCTCTTGAAAGTAGAACATACCGCTTACACAAGAACAAGCCGATATTTTTTGATGATTGAGTGGAGGTGTACCGATTAGAAGTTCAATCTACGGCTTAACAGAAAAGGTCTATCGAAATAAGAAGGCTTGGTATTTTGGTTCATCATCCTCAAGCTTTGATAGTGTGGATATAGAGGCAGTGTTTGCAATGGACGGTGAGATATCTTTTCTCAATGTCAAGCTTGCTGCTATAGTCGAAAGAGAAAGGAAGAGAGACGAGGAAATTGCAGTAGCAAATGAGGTAGAGAACAAGAGGTATGCGACACTTCAGTCCCAACTAACTTCTCTTTTTTATTCAAGAAAAATTATTCCTCGATGTCCCAGCATTGATGGATCTGATCAAGAGGATGATAAGAATAATAAGTTTAACAAGGGGAGTGCGGGTGATGAGGAGTAGTTGTATCTATTTGACATTTTAGACTTCATACGCATAATTTGTATATTTTGGAATTGTTTGATCGTATTTTCGTTTAGTTTGAATTAGATGATATTTATTTTGAATTAGATGATGTTTACTTTGAAGTAGATAAAATTTATTTGGATGTACTTTAGTGGAAATGTTGAAAAATATTGTGTTGACAACTCTTCGGGCCGTTTTGGTAGAAATATGCAGGTGGACAACTAAAATTGCAATAATTTACTGTCAGTTTTGTAGACATTCAGAGGTCAGAATCTCAAACTAAATAAAATAAAAAATAAACAATAACGACCTCTGGAGGTCGGAATATAAAGAATAAACAAAATAAAAAATAGACAATACCAACTTCCAGAGGTCAAAATACTAAACGTAAAAAAAAAAAAAAATATAAAATATCGACCTCCGACGGTCGGAATTTAAAAAATAAGAAAAATAAAAAATATAAGATACCGACTTGCAAAAGTCGAAAATATTAAAAAATAAAAAATAAAAATTAATTAATACCAACCATGAAGTCGAAAATTTTAAAAATGAAATCAATATAAATCAAGAATACCCACCTCCGAATGTCGTTATCTCAAAATATAAAAATTAAATATTTCGGCATCCAGAAGACAGATATAATAAAATAAAATAAAAAAATAAAATAAATATATCAAAGTGACCTGAATAGGTCGGAAAATAAGATAATGATTTTTTTTTACTCAAAATTAAAACTGACCTCTAGAGGTCAGTAAATACCGACTTCCAAGTGTAGTGTGAAGAGACAGAAAAAAGAAAATGAGAGAGAAAAATTTCAAAAAAAAGGGTGGAGAGAGAAAAAGAAAATAATCTTATTCAATATTTTAGGGGAAGATTAGAAAATAGGAGAAAGATTAGGAAATAAAAATATTGAGGAGAGATATTTTAGGAAGATGATTAAAAATAGAGATTTTCTAGGGACAAAAACAAGTGTTATTTTAATTCTTTTATTATATTTTGGTATTTTCCAAAAAAAAAATATTTTGTTCTTTTTTGTAAAAATTCTATTGCTAAGTTGGTGAAAAGTTTATAACACGAACACCATTAAAGTGGAACTAATATCCTTGGTGTAGGGTCTGTCGTTAACCTTCAACCATAATCTAATGCCACTAAAAATCAACATAGACTGTAAAGATATTATTACACTCCTCTTATATGATCATCCAACTTATTCAAACATATTGTCTCATTGCAGGGAGCTACTTCAAAAGTTGGGGACCCCCCTATAGAGAAGAAAATCAAGTGGCAAACGTCCTAGCGAAGAAGAGTAGCAATCTGACGCAACCTAATTCCTTTTTTTTTGTTGGAAAGTTCCATCGATGTTTGTTTAGAAAAAAACTAGAGGCAGACATGACAAGAACTTGTTTTGTTAGGATGACTAAAGCCCCTATTACTCTGGATAAATGTATAAATAGAACTATTAGCTTAACCCTCCCATTGGCATCAATTGTGGGCTACCAACCCTGCCTGTGTGAACGAATATTAAGTAATAAATATCAGTATCTTGTTAACAAAAAAACAAACACAAGGCCCACATCTACCTTTTGTTTAATTAACTAACTACTAAACTTAATCAAATATGATTAAGTTCTCTGAGAGCAAGGATGACTCGCAAAAGTTGATGAGGAAAATGGAGCTAACGAATCGTTTGGCGTTGGGTCCAAATCCTGAAATCTACATTATAAAACAATGCAATATCAAATGATGTTACCACATGGAAAATATAATATATGAAATAACTCAATTAAAATGATTCTATAACCGATAAAGTTAAACAACTCAACATGAATATGATAGACATCAAAATCAAAAAATATATGAATACTCATATGTATTTGCATTATAATTATTTAAATAGGAATCATCAAAAAGGTTATCAATATATATCTTGAATGACTTTAACATTATTCTATATGATTATATATTATGTAAAATATTAGTGTCACGCCTCGAGCCTACACCCTGGGAGGGACTTGCACTCGAGACCCATTGTTGGCCCAAAGCAAACCCTTGGCCTTACTTACTTACTCAGCGGAAGACTTAAACACAATAAATAATCTTAATTAAGGAACTTATGAAATAAACTTAGAATATCTTTAAAGAATCATTCAAACTAGCCAAGATGGCTACAAGTCTCAAAACATAAGACAATAATAAAGTATTGACAAATGAACTAACTAACTGACTATCTATGTAGCCTCTAATGATTGAGATGGATGTCGGGACAAGACCCACGAAATCCTAATAAACTAAATACTGAAAGCAATAAAAGGGATCCTCCGGAAGCAAGGAGGCTCACCAATAACTTTGAATGCTCAACTGGATCAACGAGGCACTGAATGCTGATCCTGGTTACATGTATATGCATCATATAAAGATGCAGGCCAAATGACATCAGCACATTGAATGTACGAGCATGCGAGGGGAAAACTAACATGACATAAGCTTGAAAGGAATCTGAAAAGAACACTTACCTTAGCTTTACTCAACTCATAAATACTCAAGTCAAATGCAAAATAAAACAACAATAAAAGTGCAATTTATACTAAGCATTTAAAACAGTAGATGACAACTCAATGTATTTAAAAAATACAATAACAACTCAGTTTACACATAAAGTAATATAATATTGTGGGAGTTTCTCTAACCGATAACCATCACTATGAGCTAAAGTGATGATACAACGTCTCGCCACACTGCCAGAACTGTCTTATACCTTGCTGTGATATAGAACGCCTCAACTAAGTGGATCCACTAGTCTATGCTAAAAAGCACTAAGGAATCATCTAAAAAGTATGACCCTTTCTTACCCACGATGGATACATTGTTTATAAAGACTTGAGTTATTATGAACTCGTCCCCATGTTAGGTTCAATACTACTCCCAAAATATACTCAACTCATATGTTCTGTGGTTTGAGATAATTACTCAAAAACTAGCTAAAAGGCTCTCTTGGAATTGGTGTTTCCTTTCTTGTTTAAATGTGAAAACATTTCAACTCTTGGGAATGCTTAGTTCCCGTATAATCTTTTGAAGAAATGAACTTTACTCTTACTCTTTAGTCAACTCAAAACTCAAGCCTTAAAACAAAGTTAAAACATTTGTAAAAGACATTTGGAAAACTCGATGAACTTCTCTTGACTAGACTCTTAACTTTCCTTGAATTGAATTCTAGATTCAAGGCTAATGATCTCATGTTTATGGATGATTTAATGATCTTTAGATGTCACGCCCCGAGACTACCCCCGAGACGCGGACACGGGACCTAGGACCACAAGTGATCCCAAGCTAACCCTGCTGGCATGATCATGAGCATACTAAAGATAATAAACTGATGCGGAAGCTAAATCATAATTAAAATGAAAAGATG
>JAJOOS010013444.1:0-15230 GCA_029582725.1 Solanum chiquidenum
GTGCTTGCCCTTGTTAGGGTAAATAGCCTGTTGGCTCAGCTACACAATAGTTCCATGCACTGGAAGATGGGTGTTCTTCCGAGCTTAGTATCTGGACAATGGCTAATCGAAGTGCCTTGTGAATGTGGGACATGGTCACATCATTTTTGAAACTAGTTTGAGGGCTTGTAGTATGTTATGCTGATTATCAGTCGCCATGATTAAGTGGTGCCGCATGTTATCTACTTGTATTATTCCTTCCTCAGCAGAAAGTCTGCTTCCTTATAATATGTTGGTGTGTCAGCTATACCCGTTAATTTTGTTTCCCTAGTTCACAAATAAGTGGTGTAATTCAAGTCATAGCTGTTGCTATGGGTGATGCAACTTGGAATACTATTATTATTGCCGTTTGGCATGTATCATGCTGTTTTCCTGAATCTCTTTTGCTAGGGTTCCTACCCTTTCATTTGCTTGCTAGTTTTACCTTGTGAGTTGAGAAAATATATGTTGGCATCTATTTTTTTTTATTCAATTATATTGTTGATCATAACAAAATCCCTCAATTATATCAAAGAGATAAACTCTAATTTTTTTTTGAACCTTGTGAGTTGAGAAAATGTATGTGTTAGGCAGCGTCTCATGTTTGAATTCAGAGCTGGCAGTTCACTTATAAAAGACTAATGTTCTCTTTGTCAATATTTCCAATACAATTCCACTAACGACATGCTAATTAGTACTCCTTGTTTAAAGGTAAGATTTATGTTTGATATATTAGAAAAAAAGAGAGAAGGGGATAGCCATTCTTCTATCATTGTGTTAAAACTTACCGTGAAATTACACCTATTGAAGTTCTTTCTCTATGTTTAATTTGTATAATAAAGTATTATAAATAATACTTAACAGAATTCAATAGAACATGCTTTTTTTAAATGATGTGAGAGCAAAACAAAGAGACATAATTCCAATCACGTCAATATGCATATTTCTAACAGCTAGTTTGGATATTCATTATATGTTTGAATTGTGTTAGTTTAAATTGTGATCGCTTTTGTTACTTTATTAATCAAAAGGGAAAAGGGTCTAATATACCCCTCAACTTTGTCATTTAGAGCTGATATACCCCTCATTATAAAAGTGACTCATATATACCCTTCATTATAAAAGTGACTCATATATACCCCTATTGTTATCCAAATGACTCACATATATCATTTTCCTCTAACGGAAGTGAAAAAATTAATTTTAGTTTATTTTTTTAAATTTTTTTTTTTAAAATATAATCCCATATGGGTATATTTAATCCCCCTCAAACATATATTTTTTTAAAAACTTTTTTTTTGTTTCAATGACTAATTTAGATTTATTATTTTGATGGTCAAATTTATTTAACTTTTGCTAATATTCTTGTAAAATTTATTACTGATGACCAATTTTTTTCTTCAAATACAAAAATTAAATTACAATATATCCGAAAAATAGTTTTAAATTATAATATAGCCACAATAAAATAGTTTTAAATTTTTTTCTTTACACTAAGGAATGAAAGAAAAATAAAATAAGAATAAGAAACTCAAATAATGATAATCAAAAAGTCAAAAAATAATTTATGTCCGAAAAAAATTAAAATATACCTTGAAATTTTCTTGAAAAATCATATATACCCCTAAATAATTTTTTTAAGAAATCAAAAGTCAAAAATATAAATTTAAAATTAACTTTTTCACTTCCGTTAAATGAAGGGTATATGTGAGCTCATTTTATAACGGTAGAGGCATATGCGAAACGTTTATATAACGGTGAGAGTATATATGAGTCACTTTCATAACGAGGGCATATCAGCTCCAAATGACAAAGTTGAGGGGTATATCATACCTTTTTCCCTAATCAAAATAATATAATGCATTATCAAATATACCTAACAAGCAACAACTAAATACTCCCTTATTCTTAAGTAGAGATTTCGAGTTTGGGTTTGTGTGTGCTGCTTAGCTTTTCATAGTGGGGCAAAAATAGGAGTGAAGCAACTTTGAACACCAATGAAATGTCAAAACTGGACTGCTGCTTGACATCGTTGTTGCCGCCATAGTCCTCTTCCTCCTCTTCAAATCCCTTCAGTTCTTCAGCTTCCTCTAAACACACCGGAATTGCAAATGTACATTTTTCTTCTTACACTTCTCTCATTTTCTTGCAATCACTTTATCTTTGTAAAAACAATATTGATCTCCTTTGTCGATCCAATTTGCTGATATGGGTCTTCTTTCAAATTCATTTTTTGATATTGTAAATTTGTGAAATTTTTGCTATTTCATCTTCTATTTCAGTTTTTTAAAAATTATTCTTGCAATTTTTTTGGTTAGGTTAGGAGGCACATGGCTTTTGTTGTTTTCTGATATTTCTTCACTGAGTTTATCTTTGAGATGACCAATAATTAGTGATCTTCTTGTCAATTTTAATTTAATCCAATTCATTCGTATGGAATTGTATAATACAGAACTGAGAGCTACTGGCTTCATTTTTTGACATTGTAAATTGTGAAAGATTTGATATTTTCTCTTCTAATTTCATTTGACATTCAGTTAGTAGGTGTGTGTAAATATATGTTTGCCAAAATAGACCATATTAAGCATATTGGGTTCGAAACTGAAGGCATGTGCCGGCCCATCTGATTAGCAGATGATTTTGTATGCAGAAAAGTTCAGTTTCTTGTATTGCTTCTTTCATGATTTTAGTGAAAGTATGCTTTAAATGATTTAAGCATTAGTTTCAATATGCTTTCATTTTAGTGAAATCAAATCAAGGATCTCCATTTTCGTTGATTTCATATCGTACTTTACTTGTTTAGTATCGGCATTAACTGGGCATGTATAGAGCGAAATTGTTTCGTCGATCACCACTTTGTTTTGGATTGAGCTATCAAATGAATGATTGGTATCATACTTTAGTTTTTCTTTTTCTATTTTCTTCTTCACAGTCAAATATTAAGGATGCAATCTTTTTCTGTTTCATTTTCTCTTTATATTTTTCAGACACTGAGTACGATTTGTGTAATTTTGAATTGCAGCTAATCTCTGTCAAGTAAAAGTTGCTCTATTCATCCAAGAGAGAATTATAAAGAAATGGCTGTGTAAGTGTGTTTACTCAATCTTCGAATGTGTCCATTTGTACATATACTTGTGTCTGATTGCTATTGCTATTTATGGTTAAATAGTGTGGCCTCTGCTCCTGGAAAGGTTCTGATGACTGGAGGTTATCTTGTTTTGGAGAGGCCAAATGCTGGTATTGTACTGAGTACAAACGCTCGTTTTTATGCTATTGTGAAGCCACTTCACGAGGAAATTATACCTGAAAGTTGGGCATGGGTGAGTGATATTTTCCACACTAAATTGGATATTCATTTGATCAGAAGTCAGTTTGATAATTTCCTTTTTCTCTTCTTAAGAAGCACTTTTATATTAGTTTTCCTTCCTTTCCCTTTGTAAAGTAGATTGAAAACTACCCGTGTCTTTCTTATACTTTTTTAGGGTTGGGCAGATGTTAAGTTGACTTCTCCTCAGATGGCCAGAGAAACTATGTACAAATTGTCTCTTAAGAATTTAAAACTTCAGAGTGTCTCTTCAAGGCAAGTAGTGTAATGAAACTATTTCGTTATTTTCTTTCTGAATCAATGATATTTGTTATTTAAGGAATAAGCATATTAGATAATTGAATGGTTCAGTCTGTTTCCTTATTAGAAGATATAAGTGTCTAGAAATGCAATAACTACTATGTTCGTTTAATCTCAGTGAATCAAGAAACCCCTTTGTAGAATATGCAGTGGAATATGCCATAGCAGCAGCCCATGCAACATTTGACAAAGATAAGAAGGATATGTTACAGAAACTACTTCTGAAAGGTAGCGTCTGACTGTTTACTTTTGCCTTTCTTTCATGAAGATAAAGTCATTTATTGAAAATTGAATTTAAATTCCTCATTTGAAAATAAAAAAAAATATCTCAACAATATTAGTCATGCAGGTCTTGATATAACAATCTTGGGATGCAATGAGTTCTATTCGTATCGGAATCAGGTGGTTCTCCTTTGCAGCTTACTTATATTTGAATATTTCCAATATTACATGTAGTTTAGAGATCTATGCTCATTTCTTGTGAGTTTGGGTTGTAAATTTACCATGGACTAATGTAAAATCTGAAGCCCTCACATTCTATACTGTAATTTATGGCATCTGTTAAATCATAAGATCATGTCGGACAAATTTCTTTATTATACCCTCTGATCAATTTGATGGGACCATCTTGACAGGAGCTTAAGATATTCATTTCTTTTAAAGTAGTTAAAAATTTGATTGGATGATAAGGAAAAATCAAATGATTTCTTGAAATTAAAATTTGAATGATTGAAAGTTGTGATTGTCGCATAGCACACTATTTTATGTAAAAGTGTGCCAAACATTTTCCGGATGTCCCAAAATAGAATGTGTCACATCTCTTGGGATGAAAGGGAGTATTAAAACACTGACATATTGCCATATTAGTTGTGCAGTCTGAGCTTTGCTGAATTGCTTGGATGGTTTTAAAGAAAAAGTTGCTACATTAATGACTCAGTCCAAATTAAGTAATCTAAGTTGAATTTTTATGTTAAATTGACAATGCTAATAATGCGTGACCAAAAATCTTCTTATGTTTAAAAATGGCAGACACGCCAAAACTAAGAAGAAGGGCTATGGAATAATGTTTCAGTTACGTTCATCAAAACGAAAATGGTTTGAGTTACATAAGAACAGATTGATTAAGTAAATCTTGATGTTTGAAATCACATGCATTTCATACCAGAGTCAAATTAGAACATTTAATTTGGTTGATACCACTCTACTTTATGTATGAGCATAGGACAAGGAATAGTGGTGGTCTTCTTATAAGGATTTTATACAGCTCGGACTGATCAACTTGGATGCATCCTTTTTCATAGTTTCATGACCAACTCAGTTCAAATTTCTCTGGTGAAGCCTCAGTTGCACAAGATACACATAATAAAAGACATGACCAAAGGCTTTTATTACTTAATTTTATTTTTGTTGCAAGATTTTTGACATTAATCTGTTAAATACGTCTTGTAGATCGAAGCGCGTGGACTCCCTCTTACACCTGAGTCATTGGCATCCCTTCCACCTTTTACATCAATCACCTTTAATGCAGAAGATTCAATTGGAGAAAATCAGAAGCCTGAAGTTGCAAAAACTGGATTGGGGTCATCAGCAGCTATGACAACAGCTGTGGTTGCTGCTTTGCTTCATTATCTTGGTGTTGTTAGTCTCTCCTCTTTTTCTGAGGATCAATCCCACGGAAGGAAAGATGATAGTGATCTTGATATTGTTCACGTGATAGCTCAAACTGCTCACTGCATTGCTCAGGGTAAAGTTGGCAGCGGATTTGATGTCAGTTCTGCAGTTTTTGGCAGCCAACGTTATGTGCGGTTTTCACCTGAAGTGCTTTCCTCTGCTCAGGTCTTTTTTGTCTTTCCAATTTATTTAATCAATTCAGAGCCATAGTAATGATAGAAGAAATGATGTTACCATTCTCAAAAGAAAAAAAATAAATAGAAGAGATGACCTTCTCTTATTTAGCGTTGAGTGAAGAGTACAACAGGAAAAATGATAATAATGGGCCTAGGTTACTACTCTTTAGTTTTGAATCTGCCAAAGACTTCGTCTCTCATGGCAAGTCCACTCCTGAACTTAAATAGCTTTTGTTCTGAAAAGTGATAATTAAAGTTTATACTCTTTCCAAATTGAGACAACTTCTAGAAAATATATATAAATCACATTGTTAATATGCTGTTTCTAGCACCACAAGGTGCTATTCTCCTGTTTATTTTTAACTCGATAGAATGACGCTGCTTGGGTTAGTGATAGCACAAATAAAGACAGTAAGGTGGAAACATTGCTGCTGGGCTAGTCCCCCAAGGCCTAGCTCAAGTGGCAAAAGGTGGAGGATTTGTGGCTTAGGTCGTAGGTTCAAGCCCCACACCATGCAAAGCGAAGCCTAGTATTTAAGTGGAGAAGGGTAGAGGGGCGGGCCCATCATCCACCGAGTTTAGAAGGCTGTGATTGGTCCAAAGGGCGGGTCACAGACGGATTTCTCGGTTATCAAAAAAAAAAAAAAAACATTGCTGCTGGGCTAGACATGAATCCAGAAGAAGTGGTACCACCTTCATGGCAAAGTAGCTATGGTGGAACTAAGTTCGGAATAACCTCTTGGTTCCGCTGGGCCTTTAGCTCAGCGGGCTGATAAAACTTGCTTTAGACTATTGACATTGGTGCGAAGGCTAAACTCTAGCTTGGCTCAATTGGAGCCCAGAAATATATTATGGTTATTTTCTTGAATTACAGAACAAAAAGGGTAACAAGGGAAGCTGCAACTAAGATAGTTTCTGCTCTTCAAAACGTTGGTCATTTGTATACATGAAACCAAGTTGCCAGAAATTCAAACAACCTACTTTCTATTAGTTTTTTTTTTTATGAGGAAAAAATTGGGGAAAGATCCACATCCACCGAAGTGGGAAGCCTTAACTGGATGTGTGGTAATAGGTGAAGCCCGATGGCTGTTTCCATCCCTGTCGGGGGAGATGCCAACCATCTCTCCTTTCTACAAACATTACTTTGTGGTAGTTTTTAGACAAAGTAGTCATGCTAGAACCACCTCTAATCAAAACTGCGGAGTTTCAAATTCTGTCTTACAAAGTACTCCATCCGTCCCATATATTTATCACTTTTCATTTTGCACGGTACTTAAGAAATCATAAATAAGTAGATAATTTTACTAATTCACCCCTTAAAAAACTTCTTGGGAATTTTACAAACAAATGTGAATACTTTAAAAAAAAATTAATTGCAAGGGTAATATAGATAAAAATTAATTAATACTTTCTTGATTTAGTAAGGTGGACAACTAATATGGGACAACTATTGTTAGTATGGATCAACTAATATGGGATGGAGGAAGTACCTAATAGGTTTATCATTTGTGTCCAGTCTGAAGGTAATATTGGGTGAGTGGCAGTTGTATGATAAGTGAGCCTTTGCTTTCTATTTGCCAAATCACTTCGATTAAAGCCATCCATGTGAATCAATATTTTTGTCAGCAACTCCAGCAGAGATGCTTGTCATTTCAGGTGAGATACTACCTTTTTTGTTTCATTCCGTGGCAAGAACAATGTCTCTGTTGGGCTTCACAAAGGTCTGGAGCAAGGTTTTCCTTCTGTTGGTTGTTCATTTGAACTCTCCTCTACTGAAATTAAGGAATGATGGCATGACCTCTTTCCCGTGCCATGCGAAACCTATTGGACATGTGATGCCTTCTCTTATCAGTAGTTTGCTTTAATTTGAAGGAAGACTTGACAAGATGGGGTGGCTCAAGTTAAAATCACCCTCCACATCCAACCTCGATAATGGAGTTTGAGTCACTAAAAGACCAAAGTGGGAAAAGGCCTCTGTTGACTCCTGGGAGGTTGGGGTGGGGTAGATGTAGGTTACCATACAGGAATAAATAATGTAAAGAAAGAGTTTTAGTACTGAAAAGATAATATTATGTGGTGGAGTTGAGAGATACTGAAGATTTTGCATCTTAATTTTGTTGAATCTTCCAAATAGCTCTGACTTGTTGACTATTTTGGATTTGCAGAATGCAGGTATGGCTACACCACTAACAGAAGTCATTTATGATATCCTGAAAGCCAAGTGGGACCATGAGAGGACCAAGTTTTCATTGCCTCCATTGATGACTCTCGTGAGTCTGATAAATTATGTTCCATATTCTGTTGAACATTGTCTCGTTAACTGTGATAAATTTCTTATCGACTTTTAGTAAGCTGGATGATAAAAGAAATCTGATTTACCTGATAATCAGCTCTTTTATATAACACCTTCTAATTATAAATCTTCACATCCTTTTTTGACCTCCAAGCTCATTGTTGACTGAACAGAAGATTGATTATCATGCAGTCATAGTGAACCACAAACAAGTTGCATACCCCAACTGCTAAATATTGTTGTCAAATATAGTCACTTTTTGTGGTGCGAGGGTTAAAACACACAAATTTTGCTGTGTTAAGATTAAGTGATTTCTTCAGCTGTGATGGTTAATTAATCTTAGTAGGAAGGTCACTCGTGCAGCTTATCATGCATTTGCTAGCCTACTTTAATGAGATTCGTTGGCATGTCTATACAAACATTAACATTGAAGTATCCTGTCGAAAAATTTTGACCTTATGCTGGGCCACTACTATGGATCTTTCTTGCTCTTTTGAGGCTCACTAGAACGCTCTACTGCTACAAAATTTGACTTATTAATTACCATGTTAATTGTCTGTGGTGCACGGTATTTCTTCCTTTAAGTTGCTGAAATTGATTGCGAAGCATCTTGCAGTTACTTGGAGAACCGGGCAGTGGAGGATCTTCTACTCCATCAATGGTTGGTGCTGTTAAGAAATGGCAGAAGTCTGATCCTCAGAATTCTCTTGAAACATGGAAAAAGTTGTCAGAAGGAAACTCTGCCTTGGAAATGCACCTTAATACCTTGTGTAAATTGGCAAAAAGGAACTACAATGTTTATGAATGTGTCATCAACGCCTGCAGCCTGCTTCCAGCAGAAAAGGTAAAATTCTTTTGGTCAAAATTGGAAAGGAAGTTCAAGATCTAGTATTATGTAGAAGTTGTGCGAATTATCCGTATTAAGTACGGAAGTTTTTTTGCTTCATTTATGCTTAATGGTAGGTATAATTATCCTTGATGCACTTAGCTTCTAACTTGTTCTAAAAAGGCTTACTCTGCTAAGTATTCATGGGTGGTTGAAGTGCTGAAAATTGGCTCAACTTTACTGAGTTGATTCTGAACCATAGCAATGGTTACTTTTCACCTTCTTGATAAGTCATACAACAATAATTACACCCTCAATCCCAAGTTGCTTGGGTTTGGCTACCTTCTTGATTAGTCATTCTCACTAAAAAACCACATAAAACTACTGCCGTAATAGCTGAAAAATGCATTACTTCAGAGCTAATGGAAACAATTTACACAAACATACTGCTAGTGCAGGCTAAAGCATGTAGAATAAGGGATTTATTCCCCCTGTAAAAACAAATTCCAAAAGATACCCTTCTCAATACTTCCCATTCTACTTCTGATTTTGAACTTTATTTGCTCCTCGCATCATATCAATAAGGAGCGAACGATGACCTTCTAGTTCCACTATAATAGACTGGCAAGTCTTTCTGAGGCAGTAGAGGCCCCTTCCTCTGAACTTGCATCCAGTGAATTTTTAAGCCCTCTTTCTGTTAGGAGTCATAATCCTCCTCCTCAAGCATCCTCCTTCGAGTCCTTCAAATCGCTTGTTGCAACCATTAGCTGGAACAACTTCTCCCTTAACAACAATCATTTTTCTTAGAGAAGCTTCCATTATGTTGTCTCAACACAACAAAAAATCCTTATTTTTAATACCATCACGTTTTGGAGGCAGGCTCTGACGATCTAAAAAAGGTCATTCAATTCTTTTCTCCTGCATGTCTGAATGACATTTTCGAGATCATTTATTTAGACAATCCAAGTAGCTCCTTGCAAATATTTCTGTCTTCAAATCGAGCATCATTACTTTTTGGTTGGATTATGTAATATTCCTTCCACACTTGATGAAATTTTCTTCTAAACCTCAATTTTTTTCTGGTTTTCACCATGACTAGTGGCTTGAGAGAGCAAATGAACCTAGTCAAGCAGATATTGTTAAAGAGTTGTTAGGAGCCCGAGATGCGATGCTTGGAATCAGGTATTATATGCGCAAAATGGGAGAGGCTGCAGGAATTCCGGTAAGTTTGTTGCTACCATGTACTTAAAATCATAAGCTCTTAGGAGTCAGCTGCATTGCTGTCTTCTCCCATTTTTTTAAACCATCTTTCACCATGTGTCAAATTCACAGATAGAACCTGAATCACAAACTCACCTTCTGGATACAACGATGAGTATAGAGGGGGTTCTGTTGGCTGGTGTTCCTGGTGCTGGTGGATTTGATGCAGTCTTTGCTGTCACTTTGGGGCCTTCAAGCAAAAATGTGACAAAAACATGGAGTTCACTCAATGTTCTTGCTATGCTAGTGACGGAAGATCCTCGCGGTGTGTCTTTGGAAGACAATGATCCTCGAGCAAAGGAAATTACAGCAGCTGTTTCTTTGATCCAACTTCAATAATGACCCGCAGGTATAGGATATTATATCCAATGGTTTTATCATGCTGTATGACTACAACATCAGATTTTACAACACAAAAAGGATATATTAGAGCTCTGTACTGTAAGGTCAGAATCACCTTCATCAATAAGCACCTAATGAGAGAGCCTGTTGTATTTTTACCCAAAACTTTGACCTTGTTAGAATTAGGTCCCTTTTACTTCAGAACTCTGTATGGTTTGTGGAATCAAAATGTTAGCTTCATTCCAATGGTGAGTCTATCTTTTATACTTGGATTAAGTTTGGAGTTTCATGTCCATTCTCTAATTGATCCCACCCCCAAGCATTACCCACCAAGAAATAAACTTTAGTTCTTCACATAGCTTGCTGAATTTTTCGTTTTATAATGGTGGTGTCCATGCCAGTTTACACGTACATCGATTATTTCAGTGGATACTTGTGTTCTCCTATCAACACAAGAATTCCTCAATTGTTCCCATATGGGTCTTATTGCATGTTTTGTCTTTCCATTGTCACATTTGAAATTACGACAAACAAATAGCGAGAACTTTGGACTCAAAACACAATCTAAAAATCATTTTAAGAAGAAATTTGAAATATAGTTGCATCTAATTAATTCTGAAAAGCATTAATCATTGGCAACATTTTGATGTTACAAAAGACGGAGATCTAACTTATTTTTATCTGAATTGGTAACCATAATCAGTAAACAATCAGCACTGCCTTAGATGTAGGGTCGTGACTTGATAGAGTTATGTAGGTATTAATAAGATATGTATTTTGTATTAGTTATGTAAGTACTCTCTTTGTCCCGTTTTACTTGCCATTTTTGACAAAAAGAAAGATAATATTTTTTTTTACATATTTTTTTAAAAGTAGAACCTTTTTAATGAGTAAATTGATTTTGAAATTCTATCAATTAATAGGAAGTAAAATGGTAAACTCACTATGTCAATTATTATTTTCTTAATAGGTGTGTCAAGTAAAAATGGACAAGTAAATAGTGATAGAGGGAGTATTAGTTATGTGGGGTTTAATTATGTATCAGTTATGTAGTGTTTAGTTAAATAGATATCACAATACATTAGTGAGCTAATTGTTATTTCTTAATTCCAAAAATATTTAGTGAGCTAATGTTTATTATACCCATAAAAATAAATAATTATATAAATAATATATTAAATTAAATAAATATCAATACTTGAAACTATAGAGTAAATAACAAATAACCAAATCAATTAAGTAATTTGTACTGTATATGATTAAGTAATTTGAATTAAAGTAAATAAAAAATACTAAAAAAACTAATACTTGTATAGTTGTATTGACAGTGTGTTGTAGAGAAACTAAGAAAAAAATTAATTATAATTAATAGTCATTTTACGTCAAAGAGAACAATTAAGAAATTAAGTGAAGAAACTAAAAGTAATTAAACAATTAACAAAACAAAAATTTAAAGAACAAAATTGGTAGGGCTTTTTAAAAATGTATTAATTATTTGATTTGTTGTAGTGCTCTTTTTTATATGTATTAATTATTAATGTAAATTTAGAAGTAAATTGATAGAGGTAAATGTGCAATTAAGTATTTTAATACATGTATTATACTCACATAACTTATTCCAACTTCTAAGTTATGTAAGTATTATGTAGGATTACAAAAAATGCAATCAAACAGAGTATAAAATTTATACATGGACAACTTTTATACAATATTTAAAAACTTATCAACCAAACATTGTATAAAATTAATAGATAAATAATTTTTATCCTATTTATAAATTAAATATGATATAAAATTAATATATGAATAACTAAGTTATTTATGTATTAGTTTTGATCTTATTCCGCTACCAAACTATTCTGAAAAAATTAAAATTAAAGAGTTGACGGTAAAAAATTATTCTTTCTTTATTGGACTAAAAAGTAAAAATAAGAAAAACAAATGGAAAGAGGCGTTTGGATACTAGAGATCCCTAATTAGCCTTTTAATCACAGTATTTATACAAAATTCAGTCTACACCGCCAATTAACAAACTATGGAGAAAGAACACGGCGACCTTCTCCCACTGAACCCTACTCCGGCGGTGGCGACGACCGCAGTTGACGCCGGAGATCAGCAGCCATTGCAGCAATCAACTCGGCCACGTCCGAAGCGGTTCGTGAAGAACCAAATACCAGACTCCATCCTAAACGATGCAGCACTCAACGCCGCCATATCACTTCTACCTCAAAACTACAACTTCGAAATCCACAAGTGTGTATGGCGAGTGCGAACTTCAGGTGCCAAGCGCGTGGCCCTGCAGTTCCCCGAGGGCCTCCTCATGTATTCACTCATCATCTCCGATATACTCTCCACATTCACTTCCGCCGCTCACTGTTTCATCCTCGGCGACGTGACTTTCGGCGCGTGTTGCGTCGACGACCTCTCGGCGGGAGCGCTTTCGGCTGATCTCCTCATTCATTTCGGCCATAGCTGCCTCGTGCCTATTGATTCCACCACTATCCCATGCCTTTATATATTCGTCGAAATCTCCATCGATGTTCACAGGTTGTTGAATGAACTCAAACTCAATTTTTATAATTCTGATACGTATGACAATATCATTATGGCTGGAACAATTCAATTTGCTTCTGCAATTCGGGCAGTTAGGCCTGAGCTTGAAAAATTGGGGTTTAGTATTTTGATTCCTCAAGCTAAACCGTTATCGGCTGGGGAAGTACTCGGCTGTACTGCCCCGAGTATTAAGAACAGGTTTTCTGAGGGAGAGAAATTGGTTTTGGTATTTGTGGCTGATGGTAGGTTTCATTTGGAGGCATTTATGATAGCGAATCCGGGGATAAAGACTTATAGATATGATCCGTTTATAGGGAAGTTGTTTGTGGAGGAGTATGATCATAAGGGAATGAAGGAGGAGAGGAAGAGAGCCATTGAGAAGGCGAGGGGGGCGAAGAATTGGGGGATAGTGCTTGGGACATTAGGTAGGCAAGGGAATCCAAGGATATTGGATAGATTAGAGAAGAAGATGTCGGAGAAGGGGATGACTTGGACAGTTGTGTTGATGTCGGAGATATCTCCTACGAGGATTGCATTGTTTGAGGATGCAGTGGATGCTTGGATTCAGATTGCTTGTCCGAGGTTGTCAATTGATTGGGGAGATGCGTTTAAAAAACCTTTGCTAACGCCATTTGAGGCGGAGATTGCATTGGGTGATTTGTCTGGCTGGTGGGAGAGGAAGACTTCAGATATATGTTGTGATGAAGATATGAAGTGTTCAAAGAATGAATCTTGTGGTGCTTGTGATAATGGTGGGGAGAAAGTGAAGGAAGAGTCGCAAGTGGATTATCCGATGGATTATTATGCTCAGGATGGTGGGGAGTGGAATTCTTGCTACTCTAAGAAGCCTGCTAAACTTTCACAAAGAAATAGTCAATCTTGTAATGATGCCAGTGCCATCAAATCTAATAGCTGAGCTAACTTGTTCCACCTGGACATATTGCTGCCATCGTAAATGGAGTTTACACTTCTAAAGTGAGTACCTTCCTCGTATTTTCTGTTGAGGCCTTTTAGCTCAAGTCTCCATGCCCGTAAAGTTACATTCTAGGTAGTGAAAATATTATAAATAGTTCCTGTATTTATTACTTTTACAGGACTAATTTGGAATATTATCGTTAACCTTACTTTAGTGGTGTTATTTTGCTATCCTTCTGTGAGTTATATCTATGTATGTTGGTGTCAAAACTCTAATTATGCGAGACAATAACAAAGTTTTAAAAAAACATATATCGTGCTCCTTTGCGTCATGCAGTCTATCTATTGACCAACTCCAGGAGAGAGTTGCAATCTTGTATCTTGCTATTTCACTTCATGCATCCCTTTATTCAGAGGCGTATCTAGAGGGGGTTCCGTGGGTTCACGTGAACTCATGGTCTCCTCTCTAGATCATATATATATATATAGTAGTGTTATATTTTTCAAAAAATATTTAAATATAGAGGTGTGAGCCCACATTAAAAGTAGCATATAATTATACGATGATGATTGGGTGCACCTCTCTAAGCAAAAATATAAATTTAAATCTTATATCTATCTTACTTTTTTAGTTACACTCCAAGTGGTTTTTTGGAAACACTTTTGGCGTTTCATTCATTTTTTCTTTTATTTTTTTTGCTTTAATCTTTCAAAATTTTCAAGTGTGTTATATTGAAAATTCCTAAAACAAAATAGCAGTGTAATTTTTTTTTATAATTAAATCAGATGTGTATATTAAAATATTATATTTATTGGACCTATAATTTTTAAAATTTAACGGTTCAATGTTAAGAACGTAAAGGCTAAATCGATTAAATTTATATCTTAGATGCATTTTTTCGTAACAGTGCACCCATCCTTTTGAAATTCTGAGTACACCTCTGCCTTTATTGACCAACTCCAACAATTTAGGTGCAAGCCCAGCTGTCCAAATTTATTCATCAGTTCCCGGTATATTTTTTTTGAAGAACAGTCTGCCACTTTGTTAAGATATTTAATAGGTAAAAAAATACAGTGGGCTTTCAGGGGAGGCTTAGATCAAGTGAATCATTATGGTGACAGTAATCCGTCTTCGTGAAAGACTCGTCCTAGAATGTGAGGGATCGGGTATATGTATCTTCTTTTTCTTTCATTTCTTTCTACATTCCTATTGTTGTAGCTTCCTTGCATCACATAGGTTAAGAGATGTGAGATATAGAGGTCTGCTGAGTGATGGTATATTATCGCATAAAAAACTGGGCTTCTCTATTTCTTATCATCCATGTTATATGCTTGTTGTTAGGGTGGAATGAAAAAAGGGTGATGCTAGGCTGTAAAAGTATGGAGAAACCACCTGCTACCTTTAACCACGGCAATGATTTATTCAGTCCTAGAAAGGATTTTCAAATAAATCTGGGTATTCACTGAGGCGCCATTAAAGGGAAGGCTGGAAAGTTCGCAAATGTAATGCATGCTTAGATATTTTTAAAAATTGCTAGCTCTTTTTGTCTT
>JAJOOS010013445.1:0-13424 GCA_029582725.1 Solanum chiquidenum
AACTTGAAGAGTGTTGTCAAGAACACAGTTAGCCAAGTAGCTAAGAGAACTTTGACAATGGGTGTTAATGGTGAACTTCATCCAGCAAGATTCTGCGAAAAGGAATTGCTTCGAGTCGTGGACAGGGAGTACTTGTTTGCCTATGCAGATGACCCCTGCAGCTCCAACTACCCTTTGATGCAGAAGCTGAGACAAGTCCTTGTTGATCAAGCAATGAAGAACGGTGAAAGTGAGAAGAATGTCAACAGCTCAATCTTCCAAAAGATTGGAGCTTTCGAGGACGAATTAAACGCTGTGTTGCCTAAAGAAGTTGAGAGTGTAAGAGCTGTTGTTGAAAGTGGCAACCCTTCAATTCCTAACAGGATCACAGAATGCAGATCATATCCATTGTACAGATTGGTGAGACAAGAACTTGGAACAGAATTGTTGACAGGTGAAAAAGTTCGATCTCCCGGTGAGGAGATTGACAAGGTGTTTACAGCAATATGTAATGGACAGATTATTGATCCATTGTTGGAGTGTCTCAAGAGCTGGAATGGTGCTCCTCTTCCTATCTGCTAAATGTGTTATTTTTTCAAATTCTTTTTTTACCTTTTAGTGAATTACTAGAATCATAATAATGTTGTTTTTTTTTATTTTTGACTGTATGTAATATTGGCTCAAAGAAGCTGTTGAAAGATTTCCAAATGCTATGTTCAATTAATATCAATAACATTACAGATCATATCTTCATATTTCTTAGTACTTCATAACATTCCTAGTTTCTCCACATGACATTTCAGTACTTGTTCAAATATATATTTGGATATATTTATATGTATGTGTAATAAATATATGTGAATGTAACTTTACAATTTTTCAGGAACTAGAAGAAATAGAATAGAAGATGCTGCCATGATAGGCCATCAATGTCATCTATTGTTCTAATGCTAAGTAGTCATGACATAGATTTGCCTAAACCTGATGTCCTTGTTGAATACTGATGTCCAGTCACAAAACAGCATACCACAATCCATTAATGATCTTACTATATCTCCGACAGAAGGGCGATAACCGATTGAAAGAAATACTTATAAGTATTGTATAATTGTGTTTCAAGATGTTGACAATACTAATAATTTGATACGTAGGATGTGTGTGTCTATTTGTTCAACATTATACAAGTTGAACATACATACTGGATTTTTTTTCTTTTACATGACTGATTTTCATTGTAAATCTTTTGAATTGCTTTCTTATATTATAGTTTGACCTACCAATGTCTTCTCATGCTTCTCACATGTTTATCCAATAAAATTAGGAAATAGAAGAAATAGGGTCAAAGACCTCATTGCGATGGACCCTGACTAATATGGATTCGTGCCACATAGGGCTCATTTAAGGATGGCTTAGGTCTCGAACCTAAGATCTTAACCAGTGGGAGGTTCAACTATATTTTCTGCATTGGCATATTGTTTTATGAACATAATTTAGTCCTTATCCTCCCATACCCATTAACAATATAATTTGTTTATATTAGAAATATAAATCAAACAACAACAACGTTAACATATTCGGTGTAATTCCTCCTCATAAATGGAGTCTGAAGAGGATAGTGTGTATTAGATGGCAGACCTTACCTCTACAAGGTAGAGAGGTTGTTATTGATTGTCAGGGGCAGGAGAAACACCATGAAAAGCATTTAGCAGGACCTCTTGCAAAACATTAAGTATTCAATGAGCTTCAAGATTGACTATATATCATCATATCATATCATATCATATTCATACATATATATATATATATATATATATATATGAATGAAAAGTAGAAAGCTCTAAAATGAAAAATTGAATTACCATTTTATCTCTATACTAAATTAAAATATTAAAAATATAAAGAATTTAATATTCCTTTAAAACCCAAACATAATGAATTTTAGTAAATTAATCAAATATAGTCCAGGTTCATTTAACTAATAGTTCATTGTTGTAAAACTAAAGCAAAATAAGACAAGAAATATAGAAAATGAAAGCAATAGAAATTGGAGAAATATATTTTTTCCGATCTCCTTTGATTGTATCCTCTCTTCAATTGAGCTATATATTATTTTTATATATAGTGATTGGAATATTCTTTTCAAAAGAAAATCACATATTTTCTGAATATGATAGATCATGATTCCAACCAAACACACTCCCGACTTAATTCATAGATCAATATTATTTCTGCATGATTTGAAGAAGTGGTCACTGGTTACTAATGTGATTCTTTGAATGTCAAGATATTGTTGTATCTCCATATGTAAATAAATAGACCATTTGCGATTAAGCTTTATGTAGATCAAATAAATATTCTACATCTACATAATCAAATTATTTCTGACTCGGGGATTGATCATTTCAATTTTATTGAAACTCGTTTTTTCTTCTCAAAGAAAATCACACATCTTCTATGTGTTGAGTCACTTGCTTTGTTAGTTTCTTGCCATAACTTGAATGATAATATGACAATCCTTTCGCATAACTTTCGTTATGTATATCAAATAATCTTCTACCATTTGCATAACTAGCAATTTATAAGTGCACCAATTGCACTAATACATGGTATTTTAAATCATTTTCATGAAATTAAAAAGATTCTTTCTTTGTGTTAAGCAGTCTCAAAACCATTGGGTACTCAATGGAATTGCTTTAAGACCTTTTGAATCCTTCAAGGATTTTCATATAACCTTCATCGTCTAGTTAGTCATAATAATCATTCATTATACATATTCAAGTATTTCATCTATTGCCAGACTGAAACAAATCTCATTGCATCCACCACTGGAGAATATATCTCTATTTAATAATGTTAGGATTTTTGCGAAAATCCTTTATGCCCCGAGGCACAAACCGTACTTTATATCTTACGGTTATACTTTTGCATAATGATTCATTTGTACCCCAATGGCATATATTTTGATCTATGAACTATAAGTTCAAAAACATCACTTTTCTAAGTGAAACAGAATATACTTGAATAGTACATTTTATTTGGTCAATCATTTATCTGTCCACATTATATGACATATTTGAATTCAAGATCCTCGTAACCATTTATAGCATTGAGTGCTACTTCATATCAAAGATACAATCGACTGTCATTTTAATTCGATTCCAATACGACATAACTTATCGAGATCTCTTAATTTTTCATCATTTTCAGGTACCTGAACTTTTGCCACGGTTTTATGAAGTGTTATGTCGTAGTCCTCTTTCAAAGTATTTACCTATTTATCATGACCATTTTGATAATTTGCTCCTCTCCTTCCTCAAGGAGTCTTACGTTTGGAATCGATTGGTCTATCACGCTTCTGGCGTACCATAAACTCTGTTCTTGAAGGACTATTTATTGGAGCATTTGCAGGTTAATTAAAATATTGGGTCAACAAATACATCTGACATATTATTTACAATATTTTGCAAATGAATTATCTCTTGAACTTCAAGTTCACATTTTTTTAACGAGGATCTAGATCATTTACCCCACACATAATTTTTAGCTGCTAAACATATCTCCCCTTAATGTTAGGATCTAACATTTACCCCCAACCTCATTTGGGGATCCATCTTTGTGCATGGTGGAGCAATAAAATCATATGTGCACACATCAAACTTTTAGATGGAAATTATTTGGTTCCTGACCCTGAACCAATTGTGATGGGAGAACCTTGTTGACTTGATGCATACATGTTAAATAAACTCATCTCATACCAAATATTATTTGAGAGATTTTTCTCATAATCAATGGTCTAGCTATAATTGGAGGCATACAATTTATGCTAAACCAACCAGCATTATCAACATAATTTTATAGTTTGAAAATATGCTCGTAATTTAACAACTCGAGCAAACAATCTTACAAAAACTAATTTGTAAGTTGATACAAATGCACATGTAACCATACCATAGATGCATCTATTAAATCCTAATAGTAAGCGGTCCACATGACAGGTGAACGGACCCATATTCATCTTTCTATATGTTCCAAATAATTTCAGGGGATACAATCCCAACCTTTGCCGGTACATTGATCATTTTATCGTGAGAACAAGCAACACAAGAGAATTCTTGAAGAATCTTTTATTTCTTCAAACATATAACCACGTGAATTCTCAATTTCTTTTGCATCACGTTTGAACCGAAATGGTCAACCGGTTATGCCAACTAATATTTATTCTAGTAAACTTCTAGTTTACTTTTGCATGTGATTCCTTCATCATGCCCATATCTTTATACAACAAACAAGAGAAAGACAGGTAACTTTTATGTAAATATTCATAACCCGCTTTGATTGTAGTAATCTAAAGATATTTAATCTTTCAATAATTTACAGTCTCAATATAATAATTTTTCTTTTTAATTCCTCCGAAACTTAAAAAGTTTCTTTTGAGACTTACTACAACCTCAATATTATGAACAATTTTATTTTCTGGATAGTAACAAATTAGTCCTTCCGAAACTTTCAATTAATTTTGTGTACTGCCACAAATTTCACAACACCATTCTTATGGTGACCATCTCCTTCAAGGAGAAAATTATTATTATTGTCATGGTTAAAATTATTATTGCAAGACTTATTTCTTGACAACCAATGACAAATTTGTATTGCCACACAATAATATTTATTTTGATCATTGCCACAACCTTTATAGGAGATAACTATTTCTTTCTTTTGTCCTCCAATAGTTCATAATAAAACATACCACAATATTTGTGTAGTACTCAAAGTATATGACCAAAATGATCATTTATGTCAAAATATTTCCTTTCAATCTCTCAAACCTCCCATATATGTGAGATGTGATATTCATCCAACAATACATGAACCTATTCTATCCATACAAACACAAGTCACATTTATTCAAAAAATAGACTATAGCCATTTGTACATTCTCCATAAATTTTTATTAGAAATTCATTGTCATGCTTGACATTATCAAATTTATGTGACTCACCTCAACATCACTTTAAGATGTCAAATGTACCAATGTACTACCACTTTGTATTCCTTTATTTTGATGGAGGATTTACAAAACTTTTCAAATTGGCTGGCATCAACAACAATGTGCCCAATATCTTTTCATACCACTTTGATGGATAGAAATTACCTTTAACAATTACCTTCACATTTGAAAGACCATCTTAAGAAACAATGTGTCCAATAACCTTTTATACCACTTTAATGAACAATATTATCTTTACATTTGAAGGAACATCTTAAGAACCCATAATGTTCTTCCTTTTAATTACCACAATGATGACCATTAATATTTTACCACACCCATATTCATACATTCAATCACTTGTCATTTTTCAGACATATTATGCACTGCTACCACATTCACATAAAAGAATGGAGCAAATCAATTGGGCGAATTTCATGACTTTTATCAAGAGCATATCAATTTGCTCAGTCATCATTACATCACCATTATATTATGTTGGGACTTGAACCCAACGTCTTACCCATAAAAAGGCATTTTAGGTCATTATTTGTTGCGACCCAACCCAATATTTTATTATCATGATGTATCAGGACTCTCACCCGATTACCCTCTTGGTGCGATAGGACTTGAATCCTTCGTCTTACCCTCAATCAATGACATAAATGCCAAATATAATAGGACTCACCATTGAGCCTTAAAAAAAATATTACCACTTTGTGATGTACATGTACAAATATATATATAGAATAAAATAAAACACAATAAAAATATTCTCAACAAAGTATGTACTAATATCTTAAACTTGTCAAAATAGAGAGTTACATATAACATTATATAATATATTATACAATAATAACTCTTATTTGGGAGATTCTCTAACCGACAACCATCACTATGAACTATGTAATGATACGTCTCCCCCACGCTGCCAGAACTGTCATATACCTTGCCGGAGTATAAGACATCCTAAACTAAGTGGATCCACTAAGCTATGATTAAAAAGCAATAAGGAATCATCTAAAAAGTATGACCCTTTCTACCCACGGTGGCTATATGGTTTATGAGGACTTTGAGCTGTTAGAACTCGTCCCTATATCGGTGCTCAATACTACTCCCAATAATATAACTCAGCTCATATGTTTAAAAATATTTCATCAACCTCAAACTTTGCGATTATTACTCAAAAGGTTTCTCTAAAAAGAGATAGTACTCAAAACTCCTCATGAACTCATTTGGAAATTGATGTTTCCTCTCATCCTAAATGTAAGAACATTTACTCTTGGAAATACTTAATTCCTATATATTCATTTTAAAAAGTGAAACTCAACTTTCTTCATCATCATGCTCAAGTACTCAAGTCTTACAACAAGTTTTAAAAGTTGCAAAAGAATTTTCAAAATGACTCGAAAGACTTTCTCAAACTTGACTCTTAACTCTATCTTGAATTTGAATTATGAATTCAAGAGTTATGATTTATGATATGAAGGATCTTGTGATGATTAAATGGGGTTTAGATAGTTGATAATAAGACACGAGCAAAGACACTGATCGGGATCAAAGGCGCGATGCGGAGATGAATCAACTTATTTGGTCGCGAAATAATTTTTGAAACAGTGGAGTCCGCGTTCTCTCCACTACACGGAGAGGGAGGAAATTTTTGTCGTGGCGCTTATTTTTGCCCGATCTCTTCTTTCTCTCCCAATCTCAATTCAACTCATACACACTGAAATTCTAAGGTCAAAATTCTTGAAATCTTATAACCTAGAACAATCTCAGCGAAAACCCACACAAGAACTACGCTCATTCGCAACTCTCACCTCAAGAATTCAACAAGAACTTCATTATCAAGAACGAAGCACAAAACCTCAAGAACTCAAAACATTCAACCTTAAGAACGAAATTACAGATAAAAATCACATGATTGGTGTGCGGGTGAATGAACCCAACACTATGAGAACTTACATACCTTAATTTGGTGAAATAAATCCTCGATTCGTAAGAAATCTTGGCGAACGCTTGAACTCCTCCTTGTTTCCTCCTCTTGAACTCCTCTCAAAATTCTAAGCGTGATTTTGAATTATGAAAACTGATCTAAGTCAGTTTAGACCCCTAAAATATTTTCAAAAATGTTTAAAGCTGATAGGGTAAGGAAAAGACCTAAATACCCCTCATTAATTCGGGTATATTTCTTTAACTGGACAGGATGACTTCAAACGGGCATATCTCCCTCACCCAAACTCGAAATTTATCAAACTCGATGGCGTTGGAAAGAGGATTCAAAGACCTTTCATTTGATATCTTATGGGCCACCTAACTCATCCTGTACTGAAAGTTCGTTTGAAGTTGACTCAAAACTCACAACTTAAACTTAACTTGAACAAATCTCAAATTCGCCCTTTCCAAATTAGTTCTTTCTAATTTTAGCTCTTTCTAAGGTTGAGGTGCTACATTGTGGATCTTGAAGTTTTTTAATTTCAATATAGTGTGATAAAATAATAACATCAAATTATAAAAATACATCAATAGTTTGAAATAATTACAAATATGATAAGGAAACTCAGAGAAATAAAACTTCTAACATGATTATACAAGTATAAATAATCTAAAATTTTAACTTTATGATAATAAAAGAATCATTATTTCTAAAAATATATTATTATCATACTATACAAGTCCCCCCCCCCCACCTCAAAAAGAAAAAATAATCAATAAAACCTGCTAGTATTATAATGAAAACATCACTCCATCATGAATAAAAATAAAATTACCTCCAAATAAATAAATAAAATATGATAATTTTGAGACATAGACAAAAACATGAAGACCAATGATAAGTGAAAAAAGTAAAATTTCGTAGACTCATAGTGTTACGAAATAGTAAATATGTGATACTACAACTTGTTATTTGGGTTACTCACAATCTTCTTATTTCTATAAATTTGAAAAGTATTAAGTATCATTTATTTATTCAAGAATTATGTAGGTCAACAATGTTAGCTAAATAATTTATTACATAATTTGTGTAAGATCTGTTAGGCGAGCCCTGAACGTTGGACGTGCTTAAGGCATATAATCGGGTGTTTAGGATGTAAGTCTTACAGAACTAAGCCCCACACTTGAGCCTCAAAGCGTTTTGCTTGAGCTTTGCCTCAATACGAGTCAACAAAGTCTTTTAAAACACTGGATGATAGAGATAATGACAGAAAGAGAGAGAAAGAATAAGAAACATCTAAAAAGCTTTAAACTAGAGGAAAATGTCAAACTTTCTTCAAAACTACCGAGAAACAATCATTTTTCACTCCTCCAATTAAAAAGTTTATGTTATAAAATAAAGTATTAGAAATTTATTAACAAAGAAATAGAGAGAAAGAGTAGTAATATTTTTCTTCCAATCTTTCAATATTTCGATGCATTAGTGTCTACATATAAGATGAGTATATCTAGAAAGTAAGTGTTTACATCCCTACTTTATTCAAATAAGGAGAAACGTGGCGGTGACTCAAAAAATAATCAATTGATTCAATTTTAAAAGAATTTTAAGAATAAATGAATTTTAAAGGAGTCGCCACCTAATTTTAGGAAAAACTAGGAAACCAATTAAAAATGTCTACGAAACCATAAGATTCTAGGTAAGGGATACAAGTTATTTCGAAGGGAAGGTGTTAGGCATCCTTCGAAATCCACAATTGTGGGTTCCGACTGAATTCATTTTTTCAAATTGAGGAGAAGATAAAACAAACACACAAGTAGAACAAATATACAATATACACAAGTAATAAGATAAACTATATAAGAAACGACTTAAATTTACATATCGTCAATAATATACAATAATGAATCAAAAATATTGTTCGAACTTTGTTCGAATAGCTTCGATGGGAAGCAACTCCGAGTACCTGTAAAGACACCTAGTAAAAGTGTTAGTGGTAGATAAATACGAATAAAAGTAAATGAATTAAATAATAAGTTCAAAATAAAAATCCGTCTTATCAATATGGAGGCCTTGGAAATCGACGGTAATTTCTTCATCAGCCAATTTTAACATACAAATATATAAACTTAAACTAAATTTCCATCTTTTAAAATGGGGAGGCCTCCAAAACCGATGGAGAGATTTTATCATTGGCCCAAAAAAATTATTAACAAAAGTAAAAAATGATAAGCAAAACAATAGTGATCTGATGAGAGGCGGACCAAAATTCCACAAACAATAACCATTTCATAGCAAAAAAAAATAATTTCCTAACAATGCTTTAAATAACAAATGAGGATATCCAAAATAATGAACAATAAATAATACAAAACAATAATCAAATAACCAATATTCAACAGATAAATAAAATGAACCAATAATTAAAAAGAACATCATAACACCTAATCGAATAAAATAAGGTTATCAGAACAAACTAAAAACAACACAAAAATTAATAAGTTAACATAATAATCATTTAAGTGACAGTTAAATGTAATATAATAATATTAATAAAATAATCTAATTGACAAATTAAAAGTGACAAGATGGAGTAGCAATCATTAAAAGCAATGTGAAATTCATCAAAAAGAACAAGTATACGTATTACTATCAACACAAAAACCCAACAAAAAATATATAAAATTAATAAAATACGAACAGTAAAACCAACACATATGACCTATTACCGAAACATTGTAAATTGCACATAATCTATTTAATATAAAAAAAATGACATAGTTAACAGTAGAAAGTTAAGATTTTTTTTGTTTTGTTTTTAAGCACCAAACAAATACAATGAGATATTGCTGAAATCCTTATCAAAGCAAACCTGTATACCGAATAACAAAAAATAAACAAACAATACCATACAATGGTGGACGGAGTTTGAAGCTTTGCCGGAGCATTACGGGTTTCGCCGGAGATGGAGTCACTGGCTGCTGGTTTGGAGCTTGTAGTTCGCTGGTTCGTCGTTGTCACGAGCCTGTTGACTCGCTTGAGCTTCGAGCTCATCGGTTTTGAAGCTTGTAGCTCGCTAAAATAGCTGCAAAATGAACAAAATCATAAAATAAAAAGGGGGGAGGGTTGGTTCTTGATGGTCTGTGATTATTTTGCTCCGATTCATCGGAGTTTGAAACTTCTCGTCGGATTCACTGGTGGCAGCGATTAAAGGGGTAAAAGAATGGGGTTTTGGGTGGCTGTTTTGGGTCTATTTTTTCTTGAGATGGGTGGTTTGTTTCGAGATCTGGTTGCGAGCTTTGGGCTCGATGGCTCACTGGTGGGTTTCGCTGGAGCAATGGCTGGTTGTTTCAGCTGATGAAATTCGTCGGAGACGGCGTTTTCTAGTTGGGGTTTTGCTTGGTTGTTGTGGGTCTGGCGTGAGGATGGTTGCTGGGTGTTTGAAGGTTGTTTTGGAGAGGAAATAGGTGAGGTTTAGGCTGTTGTTTGCTGCTGTTGGAGTGAGCTGCTGGTTGTTGTTGTTAGCTGTTTTCAGGCGGCTGTTCGGTGGTGTGAACTGCTGGTGTGTGAGAAGAGAGGGGTGCGGCTGCTCTTCTTTGAGAGGAGGAAAAGAACAAGCTTTAGGGTTTCCTTTTGGAAAATTCTTCCCCCTAAAAAAATAATTCACCACCCCCTTAACCTAATAGATAAACTATTCTTTATATAGGGTGTTGAAAACTACAACACCACTATTTTAAAATTATGGATCAAAATTACCGATTAATAAATTATCTGTGTATAAACTATTATCTATATCAAACTAAATTTTTGGACTATGCAAAATATCATCATAAATATTAACAAATGTAACAAATAAAATAAAAATAAAAAATAATATATATATATATATATATATATAATGAACGTAACTAATGACATGTAAAAAATGCAATTTTAAAATTAACTGATAAAAAATTCTAATTTTTGATAAATAAGGATAGTTATCGATAAATTTATTCAAAATTATAAAAAAAAATGTATTTTAAACTATTAGATAAATAAAACTTAAAAGTTGCGAATTTTGAAAATGTTAGGCCAAAATTGGGTGTCAACAGTAAGTATATCTCTAATCCTTTAAATTCGTGAAGGAGATCTCTTAAAGTCATCATTAAATCCCTTAAAGTCATACTTAAATCTCTTAAAGTCATGAAGTGTGGATTTGCTACATGGCATCCACATTTCATTATTTACAACACTCCCCCTTGGATGTTCATGTACAAAATAAAATCTAGAAGAAGAAAAGAGAGTGTACATAGTTATTCTTAATATGCATTGTTTGCTGCCTCGTTAAAAACCTTATCAAGAAAAAACCCAGTGGGACAAAAATCTTGATTAAGGAAAAAAGAGTGCAGCGCGTATTTACTCCCTCTGATGAAAACATCATTTAATATCTCGAAGATGACACATTCCAATTTTGTATCTCTATTTCTCAAAGATTGAAGTTGACAATGCCTTAGTAAACATATCTGCTAAATTATCACTTGAGCGAACTTGTTGAACATCTATATCACCCTTCTTTTGAAGATCATGAGTGAAAAAGAATTTTGGTGAAATGTGTTTTGTTCTATCTCCTTTAATGTATCCCCCTTGTAGTTGAGCTATACGTGCAACATTATCTTCATACAATATTGTTGGAACATCTCTTTCCAAAGAAATGCCACATGTTTCTTGAATGTGTTAAGTTATTGATCTCAACCAAATGCATTCTCGACTTGCTTCATGAATGACTATTAACTTTGCATGATTTGAAGAAGTGGCAACCATAGTTTGTTTTGTTGAACGCCATGATATAGCTGTACCACCACATGTAAATAAATAGACTGTCTGCGATCGACCTTTATGGGGATTAGAAAAATATCCTGCATCTGCATAACCAATCAATTGTGACTTGGATTCATTTGAGTAAAGCAAACCCATATCAATAGTCCCTCGGAGGTATCTGAATATATGTTTAATCCCATTTCAGTGTCTTCGTGTTGGAGAGGAACTAAACCTTGCTAACAAACTTATCGAGAAAGTTATATCTGGTCTAGAATTATTAGCAAGATACATTAATGCACCAATTGCACTAAGATATGATATTTCAGCACCAACAAGTTCACCTTCATTTTCATGAGGTCGAATTGGATCTTTATTAATATCAAGAGATCTCACAACCATTAGACTACTTAATGGATGTGCTTTATCCATGTAAAATATCTTTAATATATTCTCAGTATATATTGATTGATGAACAAATATCCCATTTTAAAAATGTTCAATTTGTAGTCCAAGACAATTTTTTGTCTTTCCTAGGTCTTTCATTTCAAATTCATTTTTCAAACATTTTAATGCCTTTGAAAGCTCCTCAGGAGTTTCAATGATATTCAAATCATCAACATATACAACTATTATAAAAAATTCAGATCCAGACCTTTTCATGAAGACACGAGGACAAATTGGATCATTTTTAAATCTTTCTTCCAACAAATATTCGCTAAGGCGATTATACCACATTCACCCTGACTGTTTCAATCCATATAAGAATTTCTGAAGCTTTATTGAACACATTTCTCGAGAATCATTGTATACTTCAGGCACTTTGAATCCTTCAGGAATTTTTATAAAAATATCGTGGTCCAATGAGCCATATAAATAGGCAGTGACCACGTCCATTAGGTGCATTTTAAGATTTTCATGAATTGCCAAGGTCATTAAATACCTGAAGGTAATTGCATCTACCATAGGAGAATATGTTTCTACATAGTTAATGCCAGGCCTTTGGGAAAATCCCTGAGCCACAAGTCGTGCTTTATATCTTACGAATCACTTTTTTCATTTCATTTTTGCACAAAAACCCATTTGTACCCCACTGGCTTGACACCTTCAGGTGTTCGGATTGTTGATCCAAAAACTTCACGTTTTTCAAGTGAAGACAACTCTGCTTGAATTGTGTCTTTCCATTTTGGCCAATCATTTATCTGTCTACATTTATTGACAGATTTTGATTCATAATCCTCATCTTGTTGCATTATTTCAGTAGCAACATTATAAGCAAAAATGTTATGTAACATCTCACAATTTGAAATAACTAGGAAGAAGCTAATAATTGGAAATAGTCATTTTTTTTGGAAAGAATGAAAATCTGGAAATTTGATCAAGTTAGGAAAAATTGAGTTTTGGTCAACTTTAAACGGCCCTAATTCCTAGCTCAGGATGAGTTAGGTGTACTTCCAGATATGATTGGAAATCTCTTGGAATGATCTTTCCAATGCCGCCGAGTTTGCGTGATTCCAAGTTCGTATGAGTAAGTTATGCCTTTTGGAAGTTGGGTTGTTGGATTAAGGAAAGTCTAATCCGGATTTTGAAAGGGTAATTTAGTCTTTTCCTTACCTAATTATTCTAATTCATTTTTAGGAGTTTAATTGGGGTAAAGTCAGATTTTAGAAAAGTGAATTTCACGCTTGGGTTTGGAGAAAGGAGAAAAGAGGAGAAAGGAGAAGAGGA